>JAWPHD010010472.1:0-93440 GCA_037043455.1 Cyrtodaria siliqua | reverse complement strand
TTAAGCTTTTTGGGTGGCACCGGATTGCATGATAACACTGTATTGTATTATGTGAATTGGTAATGTTCGATCAACAGGCATGTCATGCATATATGTAAAATCCGTATTCATTGATTATGTTCGTTATATACTCTATATAAAGTCCAATATCTTTTTGTCGAGGAAATCTTTCCTTTTAAATAATCAGATTTTTAAATTTTTGACTATAGTTTTTGTGACTATTAATTTGTTGTAAAAATTGACCATCATACATAGCCTTAAATGTGCTGGAAAATGATTTTAAACACCAAACAAATACTCGTGTTTAATATAATGTCAAAAATTTCAAAAAAAAGATTACTTCAACGCAGTGGCAAATGGGCGTGAAAGTAATGCAACATCGAGTCTACGCCATACTGTATTATTGATGGAAACCTCGTACAAGCAATCTGTGGACTGAATACAGTATCATGTATGCATGTACAACCGGTTGAGCAAGCATTAAGTGAATGGCGAATGTGTGTGTGTTTTCTCTCGTTACAGTTAAACAAAGGTATTGTGAGTAGTTTGAGTATTTGAAACCCTCGTAAAACGGTAGATTTGTTATAATATTGAAGTTGACATGTTATTGGTGTGAATATTTTTATGTGTTGGAATAAAAACGGGAATTTCAGAATTTTTTTACTTCAAAACGAAAGCGTTTTTTGTGATGTAATATTGTGAATCACAGATCATGGTATAATTTGGTTTCTGATCTTTAGTACAAAACATAGTGAGACTACTCATCCAAATTAGAATATTCAATAGTATTATATCTGTATGTCTCTAGCAAAAGGTGGAGTAGTTACAACAGAATTTGCAGCAACTCTGCAGTTGTGCAGATAAGACGGTTCTAGGCCCATTCCGCATATTTTTTATCTCAGTTAAAACCGAGGATGGGTCAGGAATGTTCATTCCTGTTGGCGCCATATAACCTTTTTGTGTTGGTGCGCCATAAAACCCAATTCAGCATCTGTATGTATGGGATGATCAGAAATGGAGAGTTCTGGAAACTGGTGTTGTGGGTGGGGTACAGGAGTTGGAAGTTAACGGAACGAAAAAGTAACTGTGATGTATTTTCTATATTTGTTCATATACCGTGTTTCGAGCCACAATCATAATTATTAATGTCTAGTCGGAGAAGAAGTAGACCCATATGTCTAGTGGTAGTCTTTAATATTTAGCTGTATCATTATCTTGGTCAATGAGGCACAAAGCTTTCGCGTGTAAATTAGCAAACATGATCTACTTGATGGCATACAGCATGGTGATATTTTTGGTCAACTTACACGTTACTGTTTGTAAATATTTTGTGACGGAAGTAAAATCTCAAGTCATTATATAAGTTTTAGTTGAAAATTCTATATTAGACTGTATTGGTTGACGGTGATTGCTTGCTAGAAAACCGGGGGAAAAAAATACAGATTTATTTCATGATGATATTGTGTTTGATGGGAGTGAAAAGGACAGAAACCAAGTTGTAGCCTGATGAACGATAAGAGAAATATTGTCGAAATAGGTCATGCGACCGTGATCATTTCTCTGGTCAATAAAGGAACGGTACTTTATTGAAATAACATAATTACTCTATACTTGGTTAGCATGGTTAACTATAAACAACAAATTGCTGTTTATCCTTTGACCAAGAATTTTAATGGTTGAATGTAATCGAATACCATTTCGATGATTTTTCTTCTGATTTTTTTTTTGAGAATCTTGCACCATCTTGAATGAAAATAAATAGGGTTTTGTTTTAGAGTGATAATTCGACCTGTAGAGTTGTGATACCTGTGAGATCTCTCTACTTGGACTGTTTTTGTCTGCAGTCGACAAGCTACCCGGATATCCCGTATTTTGTTGAATTACGAAACAAAAGTTTGTTAAAATTTAAAAGTGTATTAATGTTTAAGGATGTTGTTATTTGTTATTTGTTGACGTCTTGTTATTTACAGATACATGTACTTAAGGGGACTCGGGCGAGAAGTAAGATAAATTATTGCATATCTAGTAGAAATTGGGGGAAACAAAAGTTGTTGGACAAATTTGAATTCTTGATAAAAAATGAAAAGTCCTTGTACTGTGCGATACTTTTCTGACTGTTACAAAATGAAGACTTATATTTGGAGGTAAAGGGTGGATTCAGCTACTCGTATGTGCTTAGCTTCATCTCTGAAGTGATGGAGACTTTCCCCCGGGTTACATACATTACAGTATTGCACAGACTTTGAACCTGGCAAAATAATGTTATACTAAAACCTGTTTAAATTTTCACGGAAAGCTTCTCTCGAAATATCAGTTCAACATAAAGATTATTTCCCAATCCTATGGAGTATTCACATAAAATGTAACGTTACATTTAGATATAACTGGATAAGATATTAAATACGATTGCTGTCAAAACCACAAACACATAAGATCATGCATGTGAATTGTTTCTAAGAAACAAACATCTATCCATTGTTAATCAGTATAATTTTTAGAGCACAATAACCTGCGTTATTATGAAATTCATACGCAGGTCTTACTTCTGATGTTTTCACTGCACCTGCATAGCTGTTATTTATAAACTTTTCTTTTATGTGCTCTTGCACTGTTAATTACTTACACCGAGGACTACTGAATGATTTTAGTGACTTTTGTCTTCATGTAATAGGGTCGAAGGTTAGCTTCTATACTTGTTCAACGACCAAGATAAATAGTTATGTTAAAATTAACAGATTCAGATTATTGGTACAGAAGAAGAAGAGAAATGCCATACAAAATGGTTATTGCAAAAGCAGGTTTAACACATGCAGTTCTACAACTGTACGTGTCGTACCTCCGTGGTTGGGATTTTAACGACGCTGCGTCTAAAATGTTCTCACCTCTCACCGCTGCAGTTTCAAATCCCACTGGGAGTTCGACTTAAGTGAGAAAGTGTCTATTCTGAACTGATTCTACCTCGGTAAAATGGAGTAGTCTGCCTTTACCTCAAGAAATTGACCGTCATATATGGCCTAACATGTGCATAATTTGACGTAAAACTTCATTCTAACAAACAACTGTTCTACTTCTGTATGGATGATCATGTCGAGTCGTATCTGTTCTTTAACATCGTTTTATCGAACAGTCGTATCATTTGTAAAAAAAGAAAAGAAAATACTGTCTTTTATTTTGTTGAGTTTTGTTTTAGATTATTTTTTAACTGTATTATTTTGTAATGTTGCAATATAATGTTATTTTCATGAAAACCGTATAAGGGCTAACATTTATGCTTATTATAAAGGCAGAATATGAAGAATTTCAATAGTTTTAGTATTTTAGGGAATTCGGCAAACCCATCAACAGAATAATAAATCGCCAACAATGTACAATTAATCCATTTAATACCCTGTCCCTGTTCCTTAAGTCCCTAAACCGCCATCAAATTTTACAACAGATATACACCATTTTTAAACCTACTAATGACAAGGAATATATACAACGTATATTTTGAGATTCCAGACTCTGTACTATAGACACCATTTAAACGGCTTTAACCAACACAAAAAGCATCGAAATAAAGTGTTACTAACTCATATTCATGTTCAATCACAGGTATTTTAAGAACCTGTGAATAAATCTACTTTTAATCAACACACGTACATTATTATATGACCTGAACAACTGGATAGTTTTGATAAAAAAAATTGTAGGGCAATTTTCCAGGTTATTACTGTGCAAGATGGCAAAGCAGGGCAGAATAGTTTATAATACATGTATTGTTAAACATAGTAAACAGATGTTAACATGCGTTAAATTGAGTGCACAATACTGATGATTTTCAAATCAGTTGTGGGGCAGGATAATTTGTTCCCGAGTTACTCATCCTACATAATATTTGAAGGGTCAAATCGAAAAAATGTATCTGAAATTTTTCTAGTCCTGCATGACTGAGCACTCAACATGGCGAGTTGTTTAATTAAGCGTGTGGGGACATTTGGCAGTAATATTTAAAGTCTATAATTGTCATCTTTGTTGTGAGTTAATTGAACATAATCTGCCTTTAAAGTATTTTCTTCAGTTAATTTGGGTTCACGAGCTTTGGCTTTATTATTTTGTTTTCTATTTTTTTCATTAAATTCAAAAATCTATTTTAAACAGTTTTAATTTTGATATTATCTTGACACGCACATAGCATTAAACGCTTTGTTAGATTAGAAGGAAAATAATTGTTTATCAATAGGGCTGTCCTGCATTTCACTTATAATTATTTTTTATTTAATTTTGTTAGATATTGTGTTCAGAAGTAATCGGAAAACAAATTAAAATAAGAAATTTTGAAATTTATTTATACTGGTGGAAAAAAAACCAACTAGAAGTGACCGCTGCTCTTGTCGAGATCAGCCTGTTTACTTGCTTCTAAACTAAAATGAGACTGCAAGCGTAAGTATAAGATTTATTGTTTTTAATCGGAAACAAAATTCTCATTATCACATGGTCTCATTCAAACAACGGAATAGTTGTTTGAGCAAGTAGAAATTTCCTGATAGATATATTCTCAAATACTTTTTGCAAGTAGTAGACCTGTTGGTGTTGGTTGGTTTTGTTTGGATAACCTAAAAGATATCTGAAATTGGTTTGAAAAATTAGTTTGATTGGGGTTTTCCATTTAGGTACTAACATGGTTAGGCAACATTGCCATTGAAAACAAATGTTGCAGACACTTGTTTCATTGTCTGAGTTGCCTGTGTCGAACATTTTTACTACCTGCATCACATGACCGTCACATTCTTTACCAATCTCATACAGCTGTGTTTTGGAGATAGCCTTTTCTCACATGATGCAGATTATAATCAAAAAGTGCAATGCAAGAACTACAAGAAACACTTCCAGCATGTTATAAAATGCATCAAGGCTAGTTGATATCAGTTTCAAAAATACGAACCTGTATTCAGTAGTTTAATTAAAGCAGATTGTCTTGCAGTTTAATAGGCTTATATATGTCAATTTATTTGAATAGGTGTAATATTTAATTCTAGGTTATATCACTGTTAATTTAAAATGATTCTAGATTTTCCAGAACAATTATTTTTATACTAGAACAAGAATTTTTACTCCAACTAGAGTACTTTTCATTCATCATGAATCTGTTCTTTTAATGTACATCTATTAATAAATCCATGATGTTACAAAATGCTTGTTTTGTGCTTATACCATTATTTGATTCTTTTCAAAGTGAACGACCGTGTCACGCATAGACACTTGAAATGTTAAGTAAGTTTTACCAATTAATAAAGAATTTCATTTGCAAATGAAGTGGGTGGAGCTAAGAGCAAATGTCAGATTCCTATAGCTGCCCTGAGAACGTGTTCGCATCGCATGCATCAAACCTGCTGTTGAGAAGTTCCCTCTAGGGTGAGTAGTGTTCATTTGTAGAGTACCACTGTGCCCACAGACTTTTGGACCATACATGTTTAACAATTAAATATAGGAAAAAAGGCAAATAGCCGAATTGTCAAGCTTTACATAGCAATTGATCACAATGTCATCCAGGTGTATGTGGGTCAGACAGGGCCTCCTCTGGCCAAATTTTTTCTTGCGCCACCACTTGCGCCAAATGAAAAAAGTTGAGCCAAATTGGAGAAATTGGAGCCATTTGGCTCTAATGACCCAAGCCATATTTCTTCTAGAGTTTTATGTATAGACATGATAAATGTATTTTAAATGTGAAAATAAGAGATTTGGTTTATATCTGTACACTAAGGAATGAAATGAATAAAACCAAACAATATTAATAAAAATTATATGTTTTCGAACCCCCGATATCTGGAAAGTTTCTACATTGCATGTTTGCTTAAATCGACTAGCAGAACCTAATGACAGCAGGAATCATACATAGAGGCTTTCATTTGATTGTTTAAGATGTATAGGTAGGCCTTTATATCAGTAACAAGTTCAGGACCTGCCGTTGTTTCGTATTTCCGGTTCCGCGAAAACCCAGGACATTCGCTTATCTTTAAGTCTTTTTTAATTTGTTTTGAAAAGATGAACTGCCATATATATTTAAACATATTTTGGCAATGAAATACACATAAAACCTCCTGGAAACTGATTAATAAACCAATGTTTCGTGTAAAATATTTGCATTTTTTTGTGAAATCCAGATTCAGACACCTCGAAATCATGAATGAACAAAAACAAAACAAATGTCACGTGGATCTGGTCAATCATGTAAAATATGTAAATTAATGAGGTGTTGATTTGCATTTGATTGGTTAGAACCTGATTGGCTAGATATTATTCAGTGGTGTAATACTTTATGGTTGCAAGGTGTTGCATGAGAGACTTGATTATCCCTTGAGGCGAAAACGGCTGCATCAGTTGTTATTTAGGGATTAAGTTAATTATCGGAACACTAAAGGTTATCAGCTTTGTTTATTTAATGTTAAGTGTTCGCGCTGTGGTAGGTGTCAATTGGTTAGTTATGTTGTTTTAGACTACATTCAATGTACACTCGTCACGGTGATTAGTGTTGAGGTCTATTTGTAACAGGCCGATTACAGCAGAGAAATTAAACATGTTTGGCTTTTTGGCAATTTCGATGTCGCCAAACACTTTCGCCCAAGTTCGAAATTTAGAGCCATTTTCTTTCGCCATTGGCGCCATTGGCGATGCCCAGAGTAAGGCCTGGTCAGGTTCTCCTCAGTATGTGTGTGTGTGTGCAAGTATAACGGTTTCTCCCCAGTATGGGTGTGCAACGGTTTCTCCTCGGTATGGGTGTGCCAGTTAAACAGTTTCTCCTCAGTATGAGCGCAAGAGTTAACGGTTTCTCACCAGTATATGAGCTTATATAACGGCTTCTCAGTATGGGTGCGCTTGTGTGTAACGATTTCTCCCCAGTATGTGTGGGCAAGTGGAACGGTTTCTCCCCAGTATCATTGCCTAACCCAGTGAGATCGGAACCCGTGATCTCCAGATTCAGAACCATCCACCAGGCCACCTTGAATGGAGCACCATACCTGGATGTGTAAAGAACAACAAGACCCGACAACTGGCTAACAATGGCTCATGGACAAGAGAATCAAGATGAAGTGTCAGATATGACTAGTTCCAAACTACCGGTAGTTATACGCAGTGGCGTTTATGTTGTGGCGTTATCCATCCGTCCATCTGTCCGTTACATTTTACCCCGACAACACATTGTCGCTAATAACTTTCAAAGTAACAATAATGAAACTTTGCACACATCTTCAGCCAATGAATACAGGGGCGTACCTGGAGTGTTTTTGGGTAAACGCACGGGGGAGGGTGGGGCTGGGGTGACCCCCTCCGGCTGTGGGTCCAGCCTCCCCTGGGATTTGTTTTGAAAAATCGAACCCTAAATAAGTAGTTTTGAGCGACTTAGAAGCATATTTTTTGAAGCTATTCTAATTCTCCAGAGTCTTTTTTTTCTTCGATTTATTGAATATTTACCGGGGTTGGACCGGTTGGTCTACCTTTTACTGTTTTCTTCTATTTCCAATATAGTACAAACATCATTAAAAGACAAATAATTAATCTTTGCGCCCATTTTAATAACGATTGTAAACTCATTCTATTTTGCGATTATTCTATTTCCTAAATCAACCCCTCACCCTAACCCCCATTCGGGCTTCACTTTTTATTGCATTTTCCGACACCCATCTCTAAATTATACGCACGGGCTTATACGAGTATGCCCAGGTACGCCCTTGGAATCTAGCGCAGGTATATAAACTGAGACCCTAGTACCGGTAAAGTTGTCTGAGAAAAGCATTGGTATATTGAACAGTAGGGTATAGCAGTATACAATACTTCAGGCCTTTTATGAAGAAAAAAAAAGCAAATTAACAAGTAAGCTGTACTATATACAACACCACAATGAAACGCATGCTTTTATGTATTATGTTGGTTTCATACAAAACCTGTATTGGGAGGGCCTCATCAACTGAAACAAAATGGAATACCATCATTTGCTCATGCAATTGTTTGAAACCAACAACATATAACTAGAGCTGTCGCTTTTTAAGGGCCACAAATATACCCCCGCTACCAGCTCTACTGATAGGTTGATAGCTAGATCAGCATTGATCTAGCATTTCTGTGAAGTTTTATGAAAATATGTCGAGTAGTTTGTCACAAGTTTTTACTATATTACTCATGTAAACAAATATGGCCGCTGGCAGCTTTGTTTATGTTTAAATTAGACGCATCAAAATTATTTTTGACAAGGACCAACATCATGCCATACTGATCATTTTAATAAAAGTCCCATATCAATACCTCTTATAGTTTGCAAGAAGTTAGGTGCTACAAACTTGTTTTTAGCTCTGCTGGCCTTCTTATGGGATGCCGAGTTGCCCGTCCGTCGTTAACTTTTGTCTCGTTAAGACGATCGGGCCTTCATTTTTCATCTGATCTTTACCAAACTTTACCAGATTGTTAATGTCAATGAAAGCTCGGACAAGTTCGGAAACTAGATCGGACCAGTAACAGCGGAGTTATGGCCCTTGATTTAGTTAAAAATGCTATATTTTGCCTCGTTAAGATAGGGCCTTCATTTTTCATCTGATCTTTACCAAACCTTAACAGATTGTTAGTCAATGGCCCTTGATTTAGTTAAAAATGCTATATTTTGCCTCGTTAAGAAGATAGGGCCTTCATTTTTCATCTGATCTTTACCAAACCTTAACAGATTTTTAATGTCAATGAAAGCTCAGATAAGTTTGAAAACCAGCCAGATCGGACCAGTAACAGCAGAGTAATGGCCCTTGATTTCGTTAAATATGCTATATTTTGCCTTGTTAAGGCGATAGGGCCTTCATTTTTCATCTGATCTTTACCAGATTTTTTTACCTTTTTTTTCAGCCAGATCGGACCAGTTATGGCTCTTGGTTTAGTTAAAAATTAGCCAGTAGAGCGTCCACAGGCCCTCTTGTTTTAATATTGGATTCTGTGAATTAACTAGAAGGGTGTTCCACCGAACACTTGTGTCGCCTGCCTGCCATGTGCTTATTTTAAATAGTATAACTATAAAGTTTGAAGACCGGGTGAAATCCTTCATGAATTAGGGAGCAGTTTTTTTAGCTCGACTGATCTCTCTGATCAGAGATCAGCAGAGCTTATGCCGTGGTGTGTCGTCCATCTGTCTGTCCGTAAACTTTTATTTGTAGCGACTACTCCTCTGAAACTACTGGATGGATGGATATTCATGAAACTTTACAGAAATGTTGCCCATGAAGTCTAGTTGATCCTAGCAAAAATTCATGTTGATGTGAAATCCAAGATGGCCACCACAGCTAAAAATAGATTTTTAAAAAATAAGTTTGTAGTGACTTCTTCTTGAAAACTATAAGTGATATTGATATGGGACTTCTTCTAAAATGATCAGCATGACATGATGTTGATCCTAGTCAAACATTATTTTGAGTCGACGTTAAACATGGCTGCCAGTGGCCATTTTTGTTTACATAGTAAAAACTTGTAGCGACTACTCCTCTGAAACTACTTGACAGATGTTCATGAAACTTCACAGGAATGTTGCTCTTGATGTCTAGTTGATCCTATAAAAATTTCAGACTGGCCGGAAATTCAAGATGGCCACCACGGCTAAAAATAGATTTAAAGTAAATAAATTTGTAGAGACTACTTCTTGGAAACTAAGTGGTATTGATATGGGACGTTTTCTAAAATGATCAGCATGACATGATGTTGATCCTTGTCGAAATTTATTTCGATGCGATTTTAAACATGGCCGCGGGCGGCCATCTTTGTTTACATAGATTTATATAGAAAAAACTTGTAGCGACTACTCCTCTGAATCTACTTGACGAATTTTTATGAAACTTCACAGGAATGTTGCACTTGATGTCTAGATCCTAGAATTTTTTTAAAAGAAAGTTTGTAGAGACTACTTCTTGAAAACTGTAAGTGATATTGATATGAGACTTTTCTAAAATGATCAGCATGACATGATGTTGATCCTTGTCGAAAATTATTTTGATTCAACATTAAACATGGCTGCCAGTTGAGGTCTTTTGTTTACCTAGAGTTGTATAGTAAAAACTTCAACTTGTAGCGACCTCTCCTCCGAAACTACTTGACAGATTTTTATGAAACGTCACAGGAATGCTGCTCTAGCTATCAAAATCTATCAGTAGAGCTTCAAGGTCATTGATCTCTTGTTCTTAGCTTGACTGATCAGAGATCAGCAGAGCTTATGCCGTGGTGCGGCGTCCGTCTGTCTGTCCGTAAACTTTTTTTTTTTGTAGCGACTACTCCTCTGAAACTACTGAATGGATTTTCATGAAACTTTACAGAAATGTTGCCCATGAAGTCTAGTTGATCCTAGCAAAAATTCATGTTGATATGAAATCCAAGATGGCAGCCAAATCTAAAAATAGGTTTTTAAACAAGAGGGCCATGATGGCCCTATATCGCTCACCTGAGTTAATTTGAACCAATAAAAGAGGGCCAGGGCTAAGATGGCCCTAAAGCGATCATCTGAGTACTGGCACATTATCGAACTTCTTCGAAATCTTATGGTCCTTTACAATCTGTGCAAGTTTGGTTAAGGTTGTTCAAGAAATGTGGGCTCTGTTGTGTATAACAACATCGATATAGACAGTTTAAGACACTGACAAAGTTTGGTAAAGATCGAATATAAAATGAAGGTGCTAGAGAATAACACCTTGGGCAGAGCCAAATGTCACCCCAGGGCTACATGTAATATATGAGAGCTGTGTGCTTTGTGGTTTTAGAGAAGAAGATTTTTTAAGTTTTTCCCTATTAAACCTCTGGCTCTTGTAGTTCCAGAGAAGAAGTCTTTCATGTGTTTCCTATATAAGTCTATGTAAAACTGTGACCCACGGAGTTGGGTCAAATTTTACCCCTGGGTCATCATTTGAACAAACTTGGTAGAGGACCATAATCTAATAGTAAATTCAAAATATTAAACCTCTGGCTCTTGCAGTTCCAGAGAAGAAGATTTTTTTCAGTTTTTCCCTATACAAGCCTATGTAAAACTGTGACCCCTGGGGCGTTTGGCCCCTGGGTCACCATTTGAACAAAATTGGTAGAGGACCATGAGCTTATAGCAAAAGCAAAATGTTAAACCTCTGGCTCTTGCAGTTTCAGAGAAGAAGGCTTTTTAAGTTTTTCCCTATTCATATCTATGTAAAACTGTGACCCCCAGGGTGGGGACAAATTCGACCCCAGGTTCACCATTTGAACAAACTAAGTAGAGAACCATAAGCTGATGCTACATGTAATACGTGAGAGCTCAGTGCCATGTGGTTCCAGAGATGAAGACTTTTTAAGTTTTTCCCTATACAAGCCTATGTAAAACTGTGACCCCTGGGTCACCATTTGAACAAACTTTGTAAATGACCATAAGCTTATAGTAAATGCAAAATATCAAACCTCTGGCTCTTGCAGTTTCCGAGAAGAAGATTTTATAAAAAAAAATCCTATACAAGTCTATGTAAAACTGTGGCCCCCGGGGTGGGGATAAATTTGACCCCAGGGTCACCATTTGAACAAACTTGGTAAAGGACCATAAGCTTATAGTAAATGCAAAATATCAAACCTCTGGCTCTTGCAGTTTCTGAGAAGATTTTTAAAAAAAAATCCTATATAAGTCTATGTAAAACTGTGACCCTGGGGCAGGGACAAATTTGACCCCAGGGTCACCATTTGAACAAACTTAGTAGAGGACCATAAGCTGATGCTACATGTAATACATGAGACCTCTGTGCCTTGCGGTTTCAGAGAAGAAGATTTTTTAAAGTTTTTTCCTATATGTCTATATGAAAAACATGCAAAATCTCAATATACGAACTTTGGACCCCTGGGGCATGGCCATTTTTTACCCCGGGGACTTCATTTGAACAAACTTGATAGTCTAGACGTTGGCGATCATTTTAAAAGAAAAACTGTCGAAATCTATCCAGCAGTTCTTGAGAAGATTTTTTAAGGTTTCAACCATATATGGTAATGGCGGCCATCTTGGATGTCGCGCTGACCTAATTTTAACAAATCTAAAAAGCATTCACCTAAGGATCATCCACGTGAAGTTTGGTCAAAATTAGACAAGAGGTTTCTGAGGAGAAGTTATTTGAAGCAAAAGTTAACGACGGATGACGACGACGGACGAAGAGTGATCCCAATAGCTCACCTTTGAGCCTTCGGCTCAGGTGAGCTAAAAACAAGTTTGTAGCGACTACTTCTTGAAATCTTTTAAGTGATATTGATATGGGACTTTTTCTAAAATGATCAGCATGACATGATGTTGGTCCTTGTCAAAAATTTTGATTCGATGTTAAACATGGCTGTCAGCGGCCATCTTTGTTTACATAGAATTATATAATGAAAACTTGTAGCGACTATTCCTGACTACTTGACAGATTTTCATGAAACTTCACAGGAATGTTGCTCTTGATGTCTTATTGACCCTAGCAAAATTTCAGGTCGGCAGGAAATTCAAGATGGCCGCCACGGCTAAAACATTGACCTCTTGTTTAAGTATTAAAGTTTATGAAAAGGGGCATACATCTGCATTGGAAAATTGATAAGAACTTTCATGACCATAGGTCAATATTTTCATTTTTGCCAAGTTAATAAGCTAGGTTAGGTTGCAGGTTAAAGTTTTATCATATATAACCTTACATGTGTTGAAAATGACGAAAACACAATACAAACAAATATGAACTTTCGGACATGTGTAACAACATTCCTTTGGTTACGATGAAGATGTGTGTCAAGGTTCATGAACTTTTCAAGTTATGTAGAGTTATGAGCTTGGTTAGGTTGCAGGTTAAAGTTTATGAAAAGGGGCATAACTCTGCTGAAATGGAAGTCAGGAGTTAACGGTCATAGGTAACAATATTCTGTGTGGTAAGATGAATGTGTATGAAATTTCAAGAATATACTGGGTAGGTCAAATACTTCTTAAGTTATGGCCAATTATGAGCCTGGTTAGGCTGCAGGTTAAAGTTTTATGAAAGGGGGCTTAACTCTTGTCAATGAGTCGGAGTTATTGGACTTGGGTTAAGATGAAGATGTGTGTAAAGTTTCATGAACATGTCAAATACTTTTCAAGTTCTGGCCAAGGTTAGGTTGCAGGTAAAAAAGTGACAGACGACAGACAAAGTGATCCCTAAGTGTCTGCCATGCTATGCTGGCGACCCAAAATTATAGTGAGGATAAAAATTATTGTGCACATCTATAATAACAAGAGGCCAATGACCTTGAAGCTCTACTGATTGATTTTGATTTCAGGAAGTAGTCGCTACAGACTTGTTTTTTGAAAATCTATTTTTAACCGTGGCGGCCATCTTGAATTTCCGGCCGACCTGAAATTTTGCTAGGATCAATTAGACATTAAGAGCAACATTCCTGTGAAGTTTCATGAAAATCCGTCGAGTAGTTTCAGACAAGGATCAACATCATGTCATGCTGATCATTTTAGAAAAAATCCCATATCAATATCACTTATAGTTTTCAAGAAGTAGTCGCTACAAACTTGTATTTTAAAACTCTATTTTTAGCTTTGGCGGCCATTTTGGATTTCACATCAACATGAATTTTTGCTAGGATCAACTAGACTTTATGGGCAACATTTCTGTAAAGTTTCATGAATATCCATCCAGTAGTTTCAGAGGAGTTGTCGCTACAAATAAAAGTTTACGGACAGACGGACGGACGACGGACGCCGCACCACGGCATAAGCTCTGCTGATCAAATGACATTGGATTATTTGGACCGTATTGCGAATTAATAAACCAGGAGAGACTTTAAGTGAACTGGATTAAAGGGATACTTGACAAGTTGTTTAAAGGGACATTTGACAATTTAGATTGATTGATTGAATTGGATGATTGAATTGGATTTTATAGTCGCACCAACAGCTAAGGTCATATGGCGACTTTCCAGCTTCCATTGGTGGAAGACCCCAGGTGCCCCCTCTGGGCAATTTTCGTGCACGGGCTTGCACCTGGGTAGAACCACCGACGTTCTGCAAGCCAGCTGGATAGCTTCCTCACATAAAGATTCCTAGGCCCCTGAGGGATCGAACCTACAGCGGTGAGGGGCAAGTGATTTCAAGTCAGAGACGTTAACCACTCGGCCACGGACGCCCCTTGACAATTTAGATGAAAATATTATTTTATTCATATATCGGATTGTAAAGAAATGATGTATTTTCTGTAAGTGAATATTTTTCATTGAATAAATTTGTTGATTGACTGACAACATGCCCTCGGGCAGAAGAGCTAACGATGAGAATAGACTTGAATTGGAGACAACTTTATTCAGCTGTTCTTGATAAAATTGTCAACATAAACACTGGTAATCTAGTATTAAAACTCAACCAGTTAGTTTGACACACTGACAAGACTGTAAAGGTTTTAAAATTAAAGGGACAGACAGCAATCTAGAAGATTTATAAAGCTGTGAAATTAGTGTCTCGCTTTATTCATCCGGTATCATGCGGACTTTAAACCTGCTTACATATAATTTCCTTTTTTTCGTCTTAGTCTATCGGTTTAAAACAGTCTATTAAATCGTTTTAATTATTTTATTATTAGAAGTTTGTGTTTTTGGGTTTCAAGAGCCTCATTACTCAATGTCCAGTAAAACCTCAGTGTGTTCTGAGAATGTAATGAGCTTCAAATTAACTGGTTTCATTGGTCCAATTTTTATCACAATCAATCAGAATGCTTCATTCATCAATTTGGTTGTTTCTATCATGGCCTCACTTTCTGGTATTATGACATTACACTCTGGTATTATGACATTACACTCTGGTATTATGACATCATGTGATGCTATTGTGATGCAACTCAGTGTGTTCTCATAACTGAATGAGCCTTGTAATTGCTGTGAGAAACAGATTAAGACTGTATCACTCATTGAGTAATGAGTTTCTTGAAACCAAGAATCAAACATTTCTAAAATGATTTAATAGACTGTTTTAAATATATTGGTGCAATATAATCAACCGTTAATAATATGCAAAAACAATTTGGTTTGAACTAATTAAAAAATTAATATTTTTGATTGAACAAATACAAATTATGTAGAAATACAAACAGGACGCCTTGAGTTTTTAAAAAATCAAGAATGATGTGTGTCCCATTTAGAAATAAAATGTTTCCACCGAGATTATATAGTGACAAATCAAAACCGGGTAGGCGGGACTTCAAGGTCTGCGTTTTTTAGTGTTGTTTATGCCAAACCCAAGTTTATCTCACACAATACAAAACCTGAAAATGTTTTATTTCTTGACCGATATGGATTTAAATTTTGGAATACACACTACACAACACTACGGCGATGCATTCTTGTTTTGCACGTATTCTCGTGTTTAAAATGATATAAATGGATGTACATTGAGAGATGGTTTGAAACCAACCAGTATCAAGTTTGTGCTAGATCTGGCCCATCGCGGCAGGGCTACCTTGCCGTGTTCGTTGGCGGAGGGACGTAAAACCTTAGAAGTACACACACACACTGGATATCATCTGGATATCAAATGTGCTAGATCTGGATTTTTCATAATTTTTTGTTCCACGCCTATGTGCGAAAACTGTTTAGGGTAATACGCATTGATCACAGACTCTTAATCGTGACAAATGGCTAATTACAAAAACTTCATGCGAATAGTACGAAATCATTAAGTAAACAAATATGGATCAAAGATTTAGTAAAATAAAATATATAGAAATATAAAAGAATAAATATAGTATAGTAATTATGTACAAAATGTATTGAATATAGCATATCTGTAATTGAAATGCACAACAAGGCACAAAGATAAGAATTGAATTGAATTGGGTTTTAAGGCGCACCAACACATGAAAGGTTATATGGCGCCTAACAGGCATGAACATGCCAGCTCATCCTCCATGTACATCGAGATAAAATATGGAGAATGGGCGTAGAACCTTCACACCCTGAACAGCAGAGTTGCTGCAAATTCTATTGTAGACACTCCATTTAAGCTGGAGCCACGTTTATTGTTTTTCTGCCACTGCTCTAGTGATGTGAGCGAGATGGCACCTGAAACAATGCAGGGGTCATGATGAAGACCTTTAATGAGCATGAACAAAAAATGACTATGAATGTGGGGGGGTCCTACCCATCTGCATGTGACGGTGTGTTCGCAGTGGTTGTATTCTACCCCGGCAACCACACGGGGATAGCACAAATTATGTTTTACCCAACTATTTCTTTGCATGCATTTATACAAATGCCAAATAGACATTACCAAGATAAAATCAATGTGGCTTTGACCAATACATAAAATACACATATAATAAACTTCAAAGGGTAATGTATAGTGTACATCATTTGATATTAGTTTTCATCTGTGTACACAAAGATGTTAAATTGTCCAGTTTAACAGTCTACTTGGAAAGTAAACAACACTGGAAACATAAATCTACATGTAATAACTTTTAGGTCAACTAACATGTTACCAGTATCACAAGAATGTTGATATTAAACAGATTGTCAGATATAAGCTTAAAGGGACACCTGGCAATATTTTTTGACTTGTTCGACCAAAAACAATTTAAAATATCTCTTTCAGCGATTTTAATAGATAGATGAGTCTGGAACATTATTTTTATTTGCCTTTTTTTAAATGGTAGCAGATTTGGAAATTCCGAAGAAATTTTGGTAGACAAAATATTTTGTTTGCTTTTGATGCATAAATTTGACTGCTGTTTGTCCCTTTTTGGTTATTAAAACATATTTAAATAAAAACATCAGGTCATGTAAGTCATTTATATGAACTTAATTCATTTCAACTCACAATTCAAGTTTAATTATAACAAACAATATCTACTTTAATGTCAATATTGAAACTATTTATCTAATTTATAGTCTTAAACGTAGATTCACTGGTGCAGATAAGATCCAGCATATTATTTAGTGAAATACAGAAATGATACAGAAATGATTTTATCATTTTGTTTACTATGTTTGATTAAGGTTCAAAACATGTTTGATAAAAGGTTTAAAAAATGATTAAAGGTTTCTAAAAATGCTTGATAAAAGGTTTAAACATGTTTGATTAAAGTTTAAAACATACTTGATTAAAGATTAGTAGTAAATCAGATTAAATATGTTTCTGATGAGATTACAAACCAAGATTAACCATTGCACTAGTTTAATGTTGCTCTTTACTACAAGTTTGTATAAAAATATAATGAAAAAGAACACATTTACAAAACGTCCACGCATTATATGCATGTAGAAAGAAAACAAGTGTAAAAACTTTATAAAAAGTTAGAAGAAATATAAGAAACAGGAATACATTTAACAAAAGCATCATATCGCACATCTTCCCGTGTAGCCATACACTACATTATATAAGTACTAAAAAGGGACATAAATTAGCAAAAAAGTCAACAGAGTTATGGTTACTGTGCTCTGCGTCCTATTCTTGCCCAGGAACCACACGAAAATCACCAAATAAAACAAATTTAATGCATTATGTTCGTAAAACATCATACAGATGTATACAGCAACACATAATAAATTTATTAAATTGGGCTACTCAAAATAAGTTATATGGCAACAAGATGGATATGAACTCTCTGGGTCCAAGCGTCATCTACACGTGAGGCAGGCATTCAGACACTTCACACTTGCTGGTAAAACAACTTCCTATTAAATAACTAGACGGGTGTTCAGCGGAACACATGTGCCGCCTGTCAGCCCTTTTGTCAGTATAAATAGGTTTTTTGGACCCAGATAAATGACCTTGACAAATTGGCCTGACTAAGTTTTCGTGAAGATAAAAATGAGTATTTAACCTTCAGTGTGACTTGACCTTTATATTTCAGTATGGCCATGTTGATGTATGATAAATATATATTGAGTTTGATGAAGAAATATAAAGAAATGAGGAAGTTATAGCCAACGTTAAGTTTTTATGAAGAAAAAAATGAGTATTTAACCCATATAATGACCTTTAGTGTGACTTGACCTTTATATTTTAGTAAGGTCAAGTGGATGTTGTCATGATGAGTATATATTGAAAGTTTGATGAAGAAACATGAAGAAATCGTAATTATAGCCAACCTTAAGTCATATATCATGACTGTCTGAAGTTACACAACTGTAATTATACCGGCAAATATAGTGGTGAGCTCCTAGTGAGCGCGGATGTGGATGGATATATCAGAAGTTACACAACTGTAATTATACCGGCAAATATAGTGGTGAGCTCCTAGTGAGCGCGGATGTGGATGGATATATCAGAAGTTACACAACTGTAATTATACCGGCATATATAGTGGTGAGCTCCCGGTGAGAGGGGATGTGGATGGATGTATCAGAAGTTACACAACTGTAATTATACCGGCAAATATAGTGGTGAGCTCCTAGTGAGCGCGGATGTGGATGGATATATCAGAAGTTACACAACTGTAATTATACCGGCAAATATAGTGGTGAGCTCCTAGTGAGCGCGGATGTGGATGGATATATCAGAAGTTACACAACTGTAATTATACCGGCAAATATAGTGGTGAGCTCCTAGTGAGCGCGGATGTGGATGGATATATCAGAAGTTACACAACTGTAATTATACCGGCATATATAGTGGTGAGCTCCCGGTGAGAGGGGATGTGGATGGATGTATCAGAAGTTACACAACTGTAATTATACCGGCATATATAGTGGTGAGCTCCTAGTGAGCGCGGATGTGGATGGATATATCAGAAGTTACACAACTGTAATTATACCGGCATATATAGTGGTGAGCTCCCGGTGAGAGGGGATGTGGATGGATGTATCAGAAGTTACACAACTGTAATTATACCGGTATATATAGTGGCGAGTGACCATCTCATCGACATGAACTGGAATGGGTTTTACGGTGCACAAACCCAAGAAAGGTTATATGGTGCCAAACAGGAATGAACATTCTAGGCTCATCCTCCATTTACATCGAGATAACATATGGAGAATGGGCCTAGAACCTATTAACCTGCAGAACTGTGGAGTTGCTGCAAATGCCATTATGATGCAGTCATGTACCCACACGCAGCGTCATGCTGAAGAACTTTAATAAGTATGAACAGAAATACAAACGTTAATACAGAGAGTGAAGGAAGAATGTCATTGAGAGTTTTCACGGACGTACGATCAAGTGAGGTGAACAGTATTTTTAAAGACGATTAATTTTTAATGACGATTAATGAAATACTCTGAACTAACAGAGAATTGTTAAAGGTGACTAGGTGCTTACACAGTTTAGCGGGTGCCAAATGTAATGTAAAAGGGAGAGAATAAATGATTTGTTACAACACTAAAATGGAAATACAAAATACCTGGGGCTTTTAGGTCCATTTTATTTAGAACCTAATCTGAGAATTCACTCCTAGTAGAAGCTGATGCAGCTTCAATACCAGGTGTCAAAAGGCTGCTTATGTATCTTGCCTTAAATATATTCAGTTAAACATATTTTATAACATTTACTTTCTTATTTCCGACTTTTTAAGTATGCAATAGGGTCTTTTTTTTTTAACATTCATTGTAGCATGGGCACGGACATTTCCTTTGTATTTGCACATTTGTAAATCATTTAATTAAAAATAACACCTGTCACAATGACTGGTGTCCTCTAACTACCAGTTATCAGAAGTTAGAGTACGGGAGACAGATGAAAATGACACGCTACAAGACAAAAGAGTATGGTCTCGTCTCATTGGTTGATTTAAACTAAACATCTCGATGTTTAAATCAACCAACTCAATGAGATCTTACTCTTATCTAAGACGTACATTTTGCATGTTTATTATCCTTTACATAACCATAACAGAATCTTCATTACTAAACAATCGGAAATTTAAAAAAAAATCTTACACTTTAAAACAACTTTATTATGCATTGAAAAAAAGAAACATTAACTGGCAGTCTCGGTTAATAAATGCTTTAAGTGATCATAATCACTGAAAAGTATTAAATTCACACTGGAGCCAATTAAAAGGTGGAAAAGACATGTGCAATAAGTCCCTAAAATTAAAATACATGTACATATGTATCACAGGTGTCCTATGTTACCTGTTATGTAAAAAGGAAACTGTGAAAAAAGGATGTTATACAAGAAAGTCTTATATACATAATAAATCATAAGTGTTTTCACTTATTAAGTCTTAAAAAGAAACATGTTCAACTAAAATGTTATGAACATTTCAAAAACTAATGCAAGGATTATTGAGCCGATTGTTAAATATCCCAGCTTATAATAACATTTTTAAATACAAATACAAAATAATATCGTAAACAAATAATTGATATACAGGACCAATTAATCCTTAACCCGCTACATATTTATAATAGACTGTTCTTTCTTTGAATTAAGACCATTCCATTTATGTGACAAAGGGGCGTTTTGGTGAAAATGACTGATCAGCAGTCGGACATTGTAAACCCAGATCAGCCTGCGAGCAAAGGCTATTATAATATAGTCGTGCTTAGCGGGTTAAGGGTTAATATAACGGAATGTTTATCAACGGAATCTATTGACAGAGATCAACTTATTTAGGTAGTTTTATATTAATTACCGTAGTTCCACATCCATTAACAAAATAACTGTACCATATATAGAGAACTACGATGGCACACTTATGGTCTTTTGAGCAAACTTAACGCTTTATCTTTTCTTTTCAATATTTAAATAAATATCTTATTTTTTCAAAATATTTATGTCCTAAGATCTATAACAACTTTCTCGTCTTGTTAAAAATGTGATAGTTGTATTGATCAGTCTAACATTAAAGATCTTTAAATAATTATGCTTTATAATGCCACTAATTCAACAAATAAATACAAGTCATGGATTTTTCCAAAATAATGGTCATAAGAATAACCTATCCATCAGAATCACTGTTTTTTTCATGACAATAACCTATCCATGACTATCACCATTAACTCCAAACAGGACATGCTTTATATGGATCTCAAACAGTTAAATATCACAACATATTGCATAATTAACTTCGGAGAATTACAGCAGTTGAACACCATCTGTTTATTTAGTCTTCTTTGTTTCACTATGTCCGTTAGCAACACCATTTGTGACTGTTCCGTTGGATTTACCCGTGTGAGCAGCCTGAAAAGCATAATAAAACAATTAATACATGTAAACCAGTCAAATCATACTCAAGCTTCATAGTGTAAACACAGGAAAGGAATATATAGAGATTATTTAACCGAGCGTGTGATATCTTTTCACAAACTCAACATCCCAGTTAGTTATTTTTTGTTCGGAGTTGGTTACCGGTATTAATATTTAGTGCTTATGAATTTTCTTTTACTCTTTCAATCATAGAAATGCTATAATTTTTTATTTATTAGCATTGGTTCATTATCGATAAAGTCAAATACAGAATAAATAAGTTTTTATATAAGGAAAGACTTCAGCAAAATCCCAGCATGTTTTTTCTTTCATGAATGGAGTGAATGAATGAAAGAAACAAAAGAGCCTGGTCATCGAGTTAATTGTTTTATTATAAACAAAACCTACTGTTGAATAAAATATTCATTGCATTTCCCTTATAAGAAAATATAGTACACTTTGCACAGGCGGTAACCCAGAGTGGATACAAGCCTGACTGATTGAGAATAAATGCAAAAGTACTCAACCATTAAAGAGTACAGACAGCACCTGCAGTATGTAAATTCCCACAATGTAAACATGTTAGTTAACTTATAAAATGTTCTTTCTATAAGACAATCGCATAACGGGGACGGGACTTAAAAATAAAAAGGTCAATGATGCTTAAATGAAAGTTTGTAAACATTAGTTTGCAATTTGACATTTAAGTGTATTTGTGCCAAACAAAATGCCATTCTATTAAAAAAAAATCATTAGCTCCAAAAAGTAGGTCAAGGTCATGGATGAAATCCATGCGTCCAAAAAGATGCACTACCCAAGACAAAACTATGTCAAAATAGAATATTTTGCCTTCCAAAGATTAAGCTATAAATTAGGTTTAAAACATCTAGTGCATACTTCTAGTTCATGAGAAAGTGATGTAAATGTAACAATTGCCCTTTGCTTGGATGGTGAAGGTCACATCCACATTTGCTTTTTGACACGTGATTTATTATCCAAGAAACTATCATAAGCAAAGTTTGAAAGGTCTAATGCATAAAGTTTATGAGACAGTGACCTAATTGCAAATGTTGAAGGTCAAATATTAAGTGCTTGGAGGGTCAAGGTCACATCCACATTTGCTTCGTCACGTTGCAATGTACCACTCAAGATACAACTATAAGCAAAATTTGAAAGGTCTTAGTGCATACAGTTTGTAACAAGAGCTGTCATAGAACAGTGCAGCTCGACAATTCGATTTTTCAGAGAATAATAATTCATATAGCTAGTATATACCATCAGAAAACAAGGCTAAAACAATGGGCGTGTCAACATAGCTATTTGTGTAAGAACTGACCAAAACAACACAGAAATATGTAAAAAAACAACAAAAAAACAGAGATATGTAAAAAAAAAGAAGATATTTGTAAGAATTGAGCAAAAACAACACAGAAATACATGTATGTAAAAAAAAAAATAGTTGGGGGGGGGGGGGGGGGGATGGGCAGGCGGGTGTGTCAACATAGCTATATGTGTAAGAATTGACCAAAACAACACAGACATATGTAAAAAAAAAAAAAAAAAAGTTTCGAGTGCGGGGTGGGGGATGGGGAAGGCGGATGGAGGGAAGGCAGAGATGTGTGGGGAGGCAACATAGCTATATTTGTAAGAATTTACCAAAACAACACAGAAATATGTAAAAAAAAAAAAAAAAAAAAAAAAATGATGGGCTAGAAGGAGGTCGGTGAAGAGGGAGCCAATGCCCCAATATGAATAAGAATATGAATAAAATGCATAATGCTATAAGAAATCCCAAACCAAAATTATATATACAACAGGTTACATGCAAACCTAGATGTGCCTTTATTGCACATTTTATGGGCCATCACAATTTGGGTTTCAGAATTTGCAGAAGACAAAATTACTTACGCAACCCTTTACAACATACTATAACGAAAGCAATTCCCAAATATAGTTGAGCTAGGACAAGAAATGTAAGAGATATAGACCTGTAAACACAGCTTACACGCAAAATTTGATGTGGAATAGACACATTTTAAGAATCAGAATTTGGATTTGGATTTCATGGCAGCCCAGGGGTTACAGGAACCAAAATTACTAGTTGGGATGTGGCTACATACATGTTGAGTTGGGATTAAATTAAATTACTACTGCAGTCCTTAAGATAATGTTATAAGGAAGCCCATGGCCAAATTTGGTTGTGCTAGGATAAGAAATATAAGAGAAATAGACTTGTACACACAGCTTACATGTAAACCTTGATGTGGGACGCCGACACCGACGCCGGGGTCATTACATAAGCTCTCTTATTCTTCTAATAGTCGAGCTAAAAAAGTGACCTAAACGCCAAAGTTGAAGGTAAAAATTATAAGGTTATCTGCCCTTTGCTTTGAGGGTTAAGGCCACTTCCACATTTGCTTTGTCATGTTGCGATGTACCATCCAAGATACAACTATAAGCAAAGTTTGAAAGGTCTAGTATATACAGCTTGCGAGAAAATGACCTAAACGCAAAACTTGATTGTTGACGCCTTCGTAAATGTATAAATGTAGACACTAATGCCCCTATTGTAAACTATTAGTTAAAATAAGGTCATTACTTTGACAAACGTCAACTGACTGAAACAGCACGACGATACAGGGCTTTTTTTATTCTGTAACGGGGGTCGACATTCGGCTACTTCACAATTGAATTTTATTTCACTTTTTCAAAACTGTGGCCGATTTTTTTCACAATATATTTTCAAATTTGGTAAACAACATTTCTGCCTCTTACTTTCTGAGTATTGTTTTGTTTAGGATACATTGATAGAAGAAGGTTTATCTAAAATGTACCATCTTATGCTGCATAATTATACATTTGTTTTATAGTGTCTTTTTTTCCACAAAAACAATGTATGTATGTAGAGCAATAATGATTTTAACAAAAAAAAAAACAACACTTTTTTCCACAAATTAAACAGTTTTTTCCCACAAAATGACCACGCTAGGGAGCTAGCGAGTCTCAACACTTTTTAGGGGAAAAAACTGATGATAAGTGCAACTAGAGTTCATAATGATACTTCCAAGTTTGTATTGCAAACATTGCAGAGAAATTCAGAAGGAGTAGTCCAGACAAGGAAGTGTGACATACATAGGATACATAGGATAGTATGAAGTACGTACAGTCGGACAAACAGATCATAAATTTATGAACATACGACTACCGTAAATTATACTCAGCTGAGAGTTGATAACTCATAATTACGCAATTCAAAATGGCAGTTGGGCAACAACAAGTAGACATTTAGCCAGGTTTATAGATAGTAAGTGAATTCATGTTATTTACAGGATTATCTGATCCAAAGCTGGATTACACATGGTGTAAATATACAGGTACAATAATTCAGGGCCTTTAAAGAGGGTATAGTATTTATTTTTTTTCTAGGTTTTTTTTATAAATAGAGTTAGAGAAATTGCTCCGATATAAGAACGAGAAATTATATCGGGGCAATTTCTCTCCCGAGGAAAATATTTTCAGTATCTAAAAAACACTGGTTATTAAACTATATATAACATATATTGTGATGATTTAAACGGAAAAAAAATCTTATGTTATTTTTCTTTCATTCCTTCTTTCGTTCTTAGTGCGCAGTGATACATACGCCTTTTTACACCAGTTTGCAGGAGAACGCCAAGACAATGTTACGTCAAACAAACAAAACAAGTGGAACCAGATGTGATGACGATGTCCGTAAAACAATCTAAACGCCATTTGGCGTTCCCGCCACCGATGGAAAAGGCCGAGCAATGTTCCGTACTGCGAAATATCTCTCAGTGGAAAATATTTGCAGTAGAGCAAACGAGTAGATATAGATTTTCTATTCCCAGTATTTCCTATACAAATCACAGACAAATATGTAATATATGGTGTTAACACCATGTTGTTCAGGTTTGAATATTTGAATTCAAAATAGATTTGGAAGGAATGCTTTAATACTGGTGTGAAACCTATAATAGTAAATATTACTATTGACTTCTATGTAGAAAGAATATCCTTGTAAATAAGGGGTCATTTTTAGGCTCATTCATTACGTTTTGGCCCTTAAGAGTAGAAAATATCATTATTTGTCAATTTTAAGTCGAACCCCTAAACTGCCATGAAAATCCTGATGTACCTGTAAGCTGTCCAGATGGCTTTTATTTTTTAGATCCGTATTAATGGGTATGAAGTATCATATACTGAACGCCAAAAGTAATGCACCATAATTTTGATTAATGTACAAATTACGTGTACTGTTTCCATTTATAAGCATAACCTAATCTATGTGTTTCATTTCCAAGAAAATACCCATAACCATGATAACCAATATTTGAAATGTCTGCATATATATAAAACAAAAAAAACAAAAAATTAAATTATAGAAGTGGTGCATTTGTTTTGTACAGTGTAATTTCAGTATGTGTACAGTATCAGCATAACACAGTCCATAACTGGAAAACATTACAATTGAATAATCTTCCACGGGTTTTCATTTCTGCATTTCCAGCCCAAGGAATAACTGTTGATCTGAAACAAGACATCTGCCGAGATTTGATCACAACAGTTATACTGATGGTTGGAATAACCCCGTATGAATCGGATAAATCGGATTAAATATTTTTCCTGCTTTAGAACTAACGGTGCGCACGTTGACGGTTCCATCGATCAACGTTTGAACGAACATATATATATGAAATGACATCATGCAAATGTGGGCATTTTCTACTTTATTGAAGCGAATGATTTTAATCCCACAACCATGGGTAAGACAAGCTTTTCTGGAGTATGTATAAATATTGTATACTGGAGGCGATTTGGAGATAATTTTATGACCCAGTATTAATAATTGACCAATAATTTACCCAGTTTTGATTACAAGTTAGTGCTTTAGTAAAAGTCACAATCCCGCCATTAAGTGTAATTTTGCCGTTATTTGGCGGGTTAGTTTCTTTGAGTATATTTTCATGAAATGATGTAAAACAGAAGTATTCTCATTACCTAACATTTTAACATAACAACAACAATCACTTCAGTTACTTGTTTTTGCCTTCATTGTTTGTACTATTTTTCATTTTATGAAGATGTTATTCAATCACAAACCAAGTATTTTTCATGGCCTTAACTTACATGAATTAATATTCATCATTCAAACAACAAAAACTTGCAGAGTCGTCAAGTTTTTCCAACCAAACTATTTCATAAACAATTATTAAACAGGAAAGAACATGGGCCTCCATTTAGTACATCTGCAAAACTTATATGAATATAATTGAATGTTGTTTAACAGCTCATCAACACAGTATAGGTTATTTAGAGCCGCCCCAGAGAAAGGGGAAGGATACATAGGAATCCGGGAACCTGCCCTAATCTTATTATCGAATAGATTCCTATGGTTCTTTTACGTGCTCTGAGGATAGACCGATACACGGGACCGCCAGGTTTACGTCCCCATCCGACGGACGAGGCTAAGGGAAAGTGTCTTGCCCAAGAACACACCGACGGAACTCAGTGGCACCACGGAGGATTGAACCCGGGGCCTCCGGTTACAAATCCGCCGCGATACCGACTGCGCCACGCCAGCCCTCTTATATGAATATAAAGCACTTTATGATCAATTTATTTAAGTTTATATTTCCAGATCACCTCCAGTCCCTTTAAACCACCTTCTAAGTCAGGATATGTACATTAAAGCAGCCAGATATATTTAAGCTAGAAAATGAAACAATGCACTGTACCTTTGCCTTTCTTTGCGATTTAATATACGCTTGGAAATAGAAGTTCAAAAATAGGAGCAGGATACTAAACGCGTATATCACAACAGCGTATTGCATCCATATCGTGAAATCACACCCCGTGAGAAGAGACTGCGCTGCGTGAAATATCCCCAGGTTGAACTGAATCTAAAAATAATTAAAATTACTCAAAATAATATGATGTGTCAAAGTTTCGTTACCTTCTGAGGTTTCTTTATGTACGCCTGGATATAAAAGTTCAAGAAGAGAGTAATAATTGATACGCCGTACACGAGGGACGTCCACAGCATCCATCGCGGGTAGTCGCATTCAATAATAATGCCCTGTAGGCCGTAAACCATGCCGGCGAAAAACTGGATCTGTTGACGTAAACAAAACATGCAAACTTACTTACAGACATGCGACAAAAGGTGTTGGTATGATGATGAGAGTTGGTATAATGATGATAGTGAGAAAATTACCTCCTGTTGAAAATTAAATTAGGCTACAAACATTATGTGCAGGGTTAGGTCATGTTAGGTAGGGTAGTGGCTACATACATGTTGGGTATGGCTAAGGCTACATACATGTTGGGTAGGGCTGTGGCTACATACATGTTGGGTTGGGCTGGGGCTACAGACATGTTGGGCAGGACTGTGGCTACATATATGTTGGGTTGGGCTGGGGCTACATGCATGTTGGGTAGGATTGTGGCTACATACATGTTGGGTAGGGCTGTGGCTACATACATGTTGGGTTGGGCTGGGGCTACAGACATGTTGGGCAGGACTGTGGCTACATATATGTTGGGTTGGGCTGGGGCTACATGCATGTTGGGTAGGATTGTGGCTACATACATGTTGGGTAGGGCTGTGGCTACATACATGTTGGGTTGGACTGTGGCTACATACATGTTGGATAGGACTGTGGCTACATACATGTTGGTTAGGGCTGTGGCTACATACATATTGGGTAGGGTTGGGGCTACATACATGTTGGGTAAGGCTGTGGCTGCATACATGTTGGGTAGCACTGTGACTACATACATGTTGGGTAGGGCTGTGGCTACATACATGTTGGGTAGGGCTGAGGCTACATACATGTTGGGTAGGACTGGGGTTACATACATGTTGGGTTGGGCTGTGGCTATATACATGTTGGGTTGGGTTGGGGCTACATACATGTTGGGTTGGAGTGTGGCTACATATATGTTTGGTAGGGCTGTGGCTACATACATGTTGTGTCATGTTGGGTAGGACTGGGGCTACATACATATTGGGTAGGGCTGGGACTACATACATGTTGGTAGGACTGGGGCTACATACATGTTGGGTTGGGCTGTGGCTACATACATGTTTGGTAGGGCTATGGCTACATACATGTTGGGTCATGTTGGGTAGGACTGGGGCTACATACATGTTGGGTAGGGCTGGGGCTACATATATGTTGGGTTGGGCTGTGGCTACATTCATGTTGGGTTGGGCTGTGGCTACATACATGTTTGGCTGGGCTGGGACTACACACGTCACATGCACGGCTTCACATCATATAATTTTATCCAACGAGTTTAATAAATTCAATATTAAACAGGTACTCATATTAGATCCTCTATATATTTTACATGTCAATATCCGGATATTTTCATACAGGTCAATATCTAGATATAATTACCAGGCCAATATCTTGATATATTTACACAGGTCAATATAGTGATATATTTATATTTACACAGGTTGTTATCTTGATATACTTCCAAAGGTCAATATCTTGATATATTTACCAGGCCAATATCTTGATATATTTACACAGGTCAGTATAGTGTTATATCTATATTTACACAGGTCGTTATCTTGATATGTTTCCAAAGGTCAATATCTTGATATATTTACACAATTTTCACAGGCCAATATCTTGATATATTTATATTTGCACAGGTTAATATCTAGACATATTTCAAACGTCAATATCTTGATATATTTACATAGGTCAATGTTGGAAATGCAAAGCTATACAGCCTTTCCATTGTAGTGTGCAGCTTTTGACAACCCACCAAGACAAGTCCGATTCCAAGGTGTGTTTTCATTTAGAAAAGCATTGATGCATTTTCTCTGATGATATGGCAAAACTCACATGTTGTTATTCTCAATTTTGCCATTATCAAATCTCGCTCCTGTTTTGCGCGAGATTTCGATCTCGGGGAGTCTTCCGCCATCTTGTCCCATAGTAAATGCATTGTAAAAGTTGAGTGAGTTCATTTTCAAGTTAAATTCAGAATGAATCAATGAAAAAAAACACAAATAAACGGTTGAAAATGAAAGTATTTATGAATTATTTCAGACAAATTTTATCCAAAAATAACAAAGTTTAATGCTTAAATTTAGCGATCGAATTCTGGTAAATACATTGCCCACGTTGAGCGAGTTCACTTTAAAGTTAAATTCAGAACGTATCGAAGAAAAAAATAAATCTAAAGGTTGAGTGTGAAAATTTAAATACTTATGAATCATTTGAGACGATTTTATTAAAACAATATAAACAATAGCGTTTTAATAAATATATAAACTTTATTATTATTCAGTGTCTTTAATGCATAATTTAGAGATCGAATGTATACAGTATTCTGAACTCCTTTGAAATGACGTCACAGGCACCCCGAACACGAAATCTCCAGACAAAGGAGAGCGAATTTTGATTAATGGCAAAAGGGTGATGGCCTAAACCTGGATTTCCCCTCTTAATAACTTCATATAATAGGAGGCTTTGAGCCGATCACTTGCTACTTACCAATTGTATTATAGTGAGGTAGCGCTTCCACCAGAGGTATTTCTGATACTTGGGGCCAAGGCCAGAAATAGCGTAATATGTGTACATGATCACGTGGATAAATGAATTGACCATTGCACCGAAAAAAGCTGCAAATAGAAACAGACAGCCGTCATACATACTCAAAATATTTACCCCCCCCAGTCAGTACTATATTCAGTTTTGGATGAATAATATGTTTAAAATGACAGAGCAAAGTAATGAAGTATTTATCAAGAAAAATAATAAGCATCTCAAAGTATTACCATAATCCTGTATCAATTAGACTTTAAACCAGCATGTACATTATCAAATAAAATTTTGAGTTTTCATTTTCTTCGGTATTCTTCCATAGGTTTAAATATATTATTGGTAAAATATTTTCAACAGTTAGTAAAATGCCAAAGCAATTTGCTTAGAACTATTCTAATAATTATTAATGTTTTTCAAATATACAAGTGAAATCTTTAAAGACGGCCAGATGCAGTGATGGCTGGCCAGTTTTACTACGCCCCCCACTGCCGACCACCCACCAAATATTATGCAAAATTTGGAAGGAAATACTAACATTGTCCTCCAGCGACCCATTTGACGCCCATCCACCAGATTGGGAACATGGTCGCGTGATGATACACATGTAGAAAGCTGATCTGGTTGTTCTTTTTACGCAATACAAAGAATACAGTGTCCATCATCTCTATACACTTGGAGAAGTAGAACCACCACAGAGCTTTGGCTATCTGAAATTGATATATAAAATGATCATATTATTGTTTGTTAATACATTATTGTTGTTTTTAAAGTCGAGCACATTCATACAAACCAAAACCTACCGGTAATCAAAGAAAGTCCAAGAGCACACACGGCAATCGTGATTTTTAAAAACACACGATGTCCCGTTAGTTTTCCTGCATAACTTGCATGCACTTAATCATTAACATGATTAACATTAATTATAAGAGTAGTATCAAGAAAAATTGTTTTTGCATATTATGCTGTTGACTATATTGCGCCATTCATTTATGTAAAAAAATAATTGTTTACCCGTCCCCGTTATGCATTTTGTTCATATTGGACCAGTAATTAAAATACAGCCATTTTTGTGTGTAGAGAAACTTTTTTCGTATGAATAAACTTTTCAAAATTTAGGCGGGGCGCAGACCGGTTGAGCCCCCAAACCCCACCTCACCCAAACCCTTCTCTTGGACCGCCTCTGGATATATACATGATAAAATATATAGTTAGATTTGTTCTGTTTACTTACTCTAACTTCGTGTTCATTGTCTGAGAAGTCGACTGGTTGACAAGTGTAACTGTAGCCCAACATTGTGGTATTATACAACAACTGGAAAGGAAAATAATCAAAATTATAATAAAAAGTCCGTAATCAAATGCATGTAGTTTAATTTGAGATATTTTAAAAAATCATTATTTAACCTTATATAATAGACATATTATCTTAAAATCTTGTATTAATTTGTTTTTTCACAAAACGTGTGTAATATCAGGGGCATAGCGTGGCCTATATTCAACATATTCCTAGTATGAGGTGTGAAGCGCCGAGTGGGGAAGGGACGGTGAGGTGTCCCCCAAAAGCAGTAATTTTCCACCCCTCCTCCCTCTGATTTCAATTTTCAACTTTTTAGGAATTGTATTTTTTTATTTTTCCAAGATGAACCATATAATTTCACGTCAAATTCCACATTATGGTAATAAATTATTAATGGCATGTTTGTTTTGAAATCTTGACTGAACTGCTGTTTGGCATTTGGATGACCTATACATCTTATTCAAGGCTATAGGTTATTGAATTTGTATGGCTAAATATTACTTGGAATGAGTTGTTTTGGCAAAGGACGACGAGCTTTATGGCTAATTATTACTTGGAACGAGTTGTTTTGGCAAAGGACGACAAGCTTAATATTTAGCCATACAAATTTAAGAACCTTTTTATTGTATTATAGGTTATTGCATTTGTATGGCTAAATATTACTTGGAACGAGTTGTTTTGGCAAAGGACGACGAGCTTGCGAGTCGTCCTGCGCCAAAACAACGAGTTCCAAGTAATATTTAGCCATACAAATTCAATAACCTTTTTATTGTATACTTTTATATTGTTTTTGATTAATGTTAATTGTATGACTATTACTTTTCATTGTATTTGTGTTATTTTTATAGCTTTTGATGGAATTCCTATCTTGCCATTCAGTTTCATTTTGTGTGGATGATTATTTTGCGCGAAAACGACGTCGACGTCGGATGACGTCATTAAAAACAACAAGCGATTTTCTGAAGTTTGTTTACCATTCGATAACGTTAAAAACAGTGGGTGAGTGACCATTTGAATTATTTTATCAATTTTTGCCATAAAAGGTTGAAAAAAAACTCATATTTTTTTGTTGACACTATAGGAAGGATTCCGTTATTTTTATTTGAAAGTAGTTCCTTATTTCTATTTCGCGGCTCTTAGCAAGCACGAGCAAAAGTTCCCGTGCAATATCTATGCGTGCAATATCGTAGAATATTGCACGCTTAGCTCAATGCAAACTAAACGGGACAATATGAAAGTATACAATAAACTTTCATATTGTTTTCGATCAATGTTAATAGTATGACTATTACTTTTCATTGTATTTGTGTTATTTTTATAGCTTTTGATGGAATTCCTATCTTGTCATTCAGTTTCATTTTGTGTGGATGATTATTTTGCGCGAAAAAAACGTGTATTTTTTTGTTGACGCTATAGGAAGGATTCCGTTATTTTATTTGAAAGTTGTTCCTTATTTCTATTTCGTGGCTCTTAGCAAGCACGAGAAAATGTTCCGGTGCAATATCAATGTGTGCAATACTGTAAAATATTGAACACATAGCTCAATGCAAACTTAAAATGGGACAATATGAAAGTATACAATAATATAGAATACGCAAAGAGTGTGTGTTATGTATGTATGGGGTTTAAAGTCACATTTAACATTCATTCAGTCACACAACGACGGCATGAAACAGTGAAACCGGCCTGAACAGTCCTAGAACTACTCTTTATATTCTGAAAGTCAAGCAAGGTAGGCTAGCTACTTGTGTATCATTGTTATGAAGTCTTTGATAAATGGTAAGACCTGGCCGCGAATTAACCGCATGCCAGTTGTCAATCATTTATCCATGTAACCAATTAAACCAATATGATACCTCCGACAAACAATAGAATGTGCAAGTGTATTATAATAAAACCTATACAGTCAATATACTCCAACATCAACAATAGGGCGGGGATATCGAAGTACTGGCACCTTGTTAATTGAACCCACGACCTCCCACATGCCAGGCTGACACTCTTCCTTTACACCAATGCCGCGGTGACAAGCAGCTTGATTGTTACACCATCATTGATATTCTCTCATTGTATGTGCGCATGCATGAGAGTGTAAGCAATTCTCTAAGGTTAATAGTCTCTCACACCACTTACCTCTTTAAATATATGGAAGTTGATGGCTATGCAGAGCAAATTGTAAATCATAATTGGTCCTTTCAACATGTATGGTTGCCTGTTCTGCATAAACCTGGGTCCAATCTGAGTGACAAACAACACATAGACAGCTGTGATGACTAATGTAGGAGTGTACCCCTGCATTAAAAACCAGTTCTCCACGCGCTTGTCTGAAAATACAATACCATACAAAAGATGACGTTTACAATATCTTAAATCATTTTTAATAACTTAGGACAATTACATTAATTAATGACATCCACAAAAACAACAATAACTTACGATACTTACGATAGCTACAATAACGTATGACATCTACAATAACAATATCTTACAATGACACCTGACATTACAACAAATTATGACATCTACAATAAAGTGTGGCGCCCACTATATATGCTATACAAAATACCAGATATATATAGTATGTACAGTGGTTTCAACCACAGGAGGTGATATCATATCACCCCACCCACATAATAATATATAGATATATATTATATGTATATATGGGTGGGGTTCCATTAAGCTTGACATCCACAATACAAAATATACTCCGTATATTTAAAAATGCAACATTCTTAATTTTCGTTTTTTTTTAGTTTGCTAGTTTGTTCAAATCAAGATTGCATTTTATGTAAGTTACTGTGTAACGAAAGTTTCTTTGTCCCAAAGAACTTAAATTCCACTCTAGAAATTCAAAAAATACCAAGGATTGTATTTTAAAGTATGTTCTAAAAATAGAATGGTCAATGATTTCGGATTAACAGTTCATTGCTTACATGATATATATATATATATACTGAAAGGAAAAAGAAACGCGACATGGGCATTTCCGCTATATATTGTACATGTTGTATATACTGCACACTTAATTCCATATTCATAACTTTCACATGACATCATCAAAATAATTTGACCAATCAGTGATCAATTAAATTAAAGACCTCCACACTCTAGTAGGGGGTAAACTCGGTGTTTATCGTTGGTGCTCAACCGACTTTAGCCCTTTATAAAACTAGTTTGTAGAGATAATTATATTAAAAGCTTTATTTTTTGTGTACATCTATTTTCTTTTGGTGTTGTCTGATTTTAAAACACCAATATGGATACATTTAATTTAAATCATGGTCTAATGTTTTCATTTTTCATACAGAGATTGAGGATAAAGTCTGAGTAAACCCCTTTACTTTCACCTACTATTCGAATATCTCAACCTACCGGAAGTTGACCAGATGTGAAAGTTATGAATATATTCCAAGGAAATCCCAAGATGTTTTGTAAAAAAAAATGTTGCAGTTAGTAAAGAAAGGACACAATGGGATGTTGTACTAGTTTTAATCACAGTACAAGTTGTAACAAGAAATTTATAAATGTTGAAGTTCCTCTTTGAAAAATTGAGCCAGTTCAGTACTCTATTTAACGTAAAGAGTTTGCATCCTAAATTTGCTCACATATGCTTGAGCCAAACGCATACTATGTCAATAATGAAACTTTGCAGGAATAGAAGTTGATGTGTTATCATGGTTATGTGTCGTTTTATTATTTTTTCCGAAAGGAAAGATCTACCATTCGATTAACAGCCATGTACCATTCGATTAACAGCAGCCTATTGTACATACAATATATATATAATTATATATATAGTGGAAATTCCCGTGTCGTGTTTCTTTTTCCTTTCAGTATACATACAAAAGTATAGGTATAATATGCCGGACAACGGTCTTCACAATATATATAGGACGTCATTTGCCCAGATTTATATCCCTATATACAAAACACACTCTTATTAAAAAAAATATCGAATATCTACTTTTAAATATATCACTAACACATATGGAAATGAACAATTCACAACTGAATAGTATAACTTCTCACATTTTGCTCAGGATCCACATAATTGCACAACTTCTATAAACCACCTCTCTCTAAGCTGTCTGTATTCACACTGACCAAATATTACACACTCAATTAATAGATAATATTGTGTACAGTATTCTATGTGTGACCATGCAGTCAACCAAACATAGGCAATCTACAGGTGCTTCCCAAATTTCTATATTACAGGTAATTTATGTTTGAAAATGAGCTAGAACTGTTGTCCTTTAGAGGCAACTTCAATACCCCTGCAAGTAGGTGACTTTAAATTGACTTTTGGCCTATTGACCTGAAACCGTAATTGTTATAGGCGTCATCCTCACTTAATGGACAGTACACCTTTAAAGTTTTGAAGTTTGACAAATCAGGCAGCAGACATTCAGTTTTACAGAGATAAGGGTTTTCATTAGCAGTCCACAGTGACCCTGACCTTTGACCTGAGTAAGTGTAGGCATCATCCTCACATCATGCACATCTGACCGTTGACCTCCAAGTGTGACCTGATTCTTGCACACGACACACCTTCCCCATTGTGGTTAACATTGGTACGGTTTCATGGAAATCACTTCAGTTTTTTCAAAGCATTGGTTGAGACATGATTGTTTTGGACGGAAGGACGAACGGACTAACGGTGCGATTACTATTATATGCCTACCTTTGGGAGCATAAAATCTCAACTTGTGACAATAACTTTGGACATCTACAATAACTTATGACATCTACAATAACTTATGACATCTACACTAATTTATGACATTTACAATAACCAACGACATCGACAATAAGTTATGACATCTACAATCACATACAGAAATGTATGGACTTAACGAAAACTTCAAAGTAAAAGGTAACACAAAACAGCACTATATGCCCTTCCATTTTCGTGACAAATAACAGTTATCTTTCACTGAATGATACTGATATTTCATCATTTAGCATCAACTTAAGATGTGTCACATATAAACAAGACTGACACTTACCTGAGACGGAGAGCGCCCAGTCATAGAACTTCTGGAAGTGGTTATACTTGTCCACAACTAAATCCATCTTGCCGGTTTAGGTCTCTGAAAACATAAATTACAATACTGAAGCAAATTCACAATTGCAAGCCGAAGGCATCATGCTTTTCAGATTTGTCAAAACTCACAAAATAAAATTGATCAAATTGTACATATGCAAAGTGATATACATGTACGGTAGATGAAATCCATGCGTCCAAAACGATGCACTACCCAAGACATAACTTATGATGTCAAAATAGAATATTCTGTCTTCCAAAGATTAAGCTATAAATATGGTTTAAAAAATCTAGTGCATAATTAATTATTGTTCATGAGAAAGTCATGTAAATGTAACAATTAAAGTTATCTGCCCTTTGCTTGGATGGTGACGGTCACATCCACATTTGCTTATTGACACGTTGTGATGTAGTATCCAAGATACAACTATAAGCAAAGTTTGAAAGGTCTAATGCTTGATAAAGTTTGTGAGAAAGTGACCTAAATGCAAAGGTTGTAGGTAAACATATTAAGTTATCTGCCTCCTAGCTTGGAGGGTCAAGGTCACATCCACATTTGCTTTGTCACATTGCAATGTATCACTCAAGATACAAATAGAAGCAAAGTTTGAAAGGTCTTGTGCATACAGTTAGTTAAAAAGTGACCTAAGGTAAACGTTATAAGGTTATCTGCCCTTTGCTTGGAAAGTCAAGGTCACATCCACATCTGCTTTGTCACTTTGCGATGTACCACCCTAGATACAGCTATAAACAAAGTTTGAAAGGTGTAGTGCATATAGTTTGTGTGAAATTGACCTCATTGCAAAAGTTGAAGGTAAAATGATTAAGTTATATGCCCTTTGCTTTGAGGGTCAAGGTCACTTCCACATTTGCTTTGTCACGTTGCGATGTACCACTAAAGATACAACTATAAGCAACGTTTTAAAAGTCTAGTGCATACAGTTTGTGAAAAAGTGACAAACGCAAAAGTTGAACCTAAAAAGTATTAAGTTAACTTCCTTTGCTTGGACGGTCAAGGTCACTTCCATATTTGCTTTGTCACGCTGCGATGTACCACCCAAGATACAACTATAAGCAAAGTTTGAAAGGTCTGGTGTATACAGTTTGTGAGAAAATGACCTAAACGCAAAACTTGAATGTTGACTTTCGCAGCCGCCGCCAGAAAAGCAACACCTATAGATGTCTGTTTTTTTCTTCGAAAAGGAAATAATAAAAAAATACCTTTTCAATTATTCTGGCAGTTCACTCAGCTATTCAAGAAATAGTCTACTAATGAACAATTTATATTCACTACACTTTTCTAGGTCAAGCAAAAAATTATATATAGGTCCTTGATATAATCAATACATGTATATCTGAATTCTTATGTTTACATGTATTTAAAATGACAGACCAAAAACGTGCACCAACATGAATGAGAAGTCCTGGAACAATATCACAGTTTTCAAATTCATAAAAGCTTAGCCAGTTAAGTGTTATAACAGCTTTGTAGAACAGTAATCTGTCGCTAACAATAACAGCAAAGGCAATCATTAAGTTAAATAGTAGTTTGAACAAACGAGTCAATATTGATAAAAACGTGTCTGAACATCTAACAAAAGTGGGTTAAATTTTTACTTCTCGTTTTTTTTTCTTCATTTTCTTTGATACAATGGCATGCTTATAACTTGATCTCTAATCTGGCCTTTGATAATTTAAAAGAATTGAATTGGGTTTTAAGGCACACCAGCACATGAAAGGTTATTATGGCAGATTGAATATGCCAGGCTTATCCTCCATGGGCCTCAGAACCTTCTTATCTGCAGAACTGCAGAGTTGATGCAACTTCTATAGTAGACTCTACATTACGATGGAGCCACTTTTCCACATTTGCATTATTATACACGATGCCATGATAAAGACCTTGAATGGGCATGATAAAAAATGACAAAGTTGGGTCCTACCCCTCTGCATGTGAGGGTGTGTTTGTTAGATTGCAGTGGTTGAATATGAAGTCGTGACACTCATTTAAAGATATATATACACAATGTATATGATTACTTGCAAAATTATGAAATTAATTCTCTAGCACAAAAAAAAATGGAAATTTGTAACTGATTAATTAATCAGAAAAAAGGGCTTAACTGACCAAAGCTCAATCAAATACATTAATCAGAACAACACTACATGAATATGATAATATATGAACTTTTTGTAATCTACGCAATTTATATTTGTTTTCTGCAGATATGACTGGCACGATCAGTCACGACAATGACAAAATTGATACGGCCACGGCACTTCCAGCAGATAAAGTCATGCTTTCAGTTTGGATTAATTTGAAATTATAATAAATGAATAGGTGGTAATTATTGAAAATGTTGGTCGACTTGTGAACCTTTCCAAACAGGACGATAAACAGCAATTTGTGCACATTTTACTTTTATCATTATGTAACTGCAGTCAAAGAAATTAGGATTTTTGTTCACTAGCCCAAATTATTATATAATCATTTGGACTATTACTATTTCTAGGTTTTTACTAGCTCGACTATATATTTACTAAGTGTTTTCACCTTCGGGCTAGTACTAATTTCGACCACTGTAACTGGCAAACATCCACCACAGACGTTCCTCACCAAGCCCTCCTACACAGGCGTAAATGACAGATGGTCTGAGGCTGACTCTGAGATTTTCATGCATCTTTCTTCTGATTCTGCACAGGCAGTTTTGTTTCCGAAGAAGAGTTTACAGGCTTTTTGTATCTCAAATTAACACAGAAGTTTAGAGAGATCTTTACTGATGGCCTTCCCTGCGCACTGCAAAGGATCAGTGTCATAGCCAAACCGTAAATAACAATTAAAGGCAAACCCTCACCCCTACACTAGAGTTACATGACATTAATGTTATAAAAATTGATTTAATTTACCAATTATCGGACAAAAATGACCGATGCACTAGCCTTGGTGCGTCTCAGTGGGCTAAGGCACTGTGAATGGCATACTTACACATACTTGCTCGAATAAGGAAATGAGAAAGTGCACTGGGAAAACGAGGGACTTCAACGTGAAACGGCTCCAAATCGAGAGGCGAGTATGTTAACTATGACTAGGCCTCTCGCATCTATATATCATGTATATTAAACACTAAATAGAAAGTAGCCTAATTCTAAAATCGTTGACTGAAAAGTAGCCTAAGACCTAGTCAAGGCTATTGTGTATCCTGAGTCAGACGATATACAAAATAGTTAAAGACATCTACTCTACTGAGAATATCCCCAAGTGGTTCCCAGGTGCCCCCGTTTGGTCACGTGGCAAAGAATAGGGCCACTGCAGATCCCTTTGGAGGGGTAGCAGTGTTTTTTTATGCCTAATTTGGGGCCGTTATTCAGCCCCTTCAGCCCCATTCACAATGCCAAAAAGTATATATTTTTCACAATTATATCCAAAAAATTCACAATCTAAAAAAACAAAAAACATTTAGGGTAAATACAGAACAGTAAGGATATTAGTCTTAATATACGCTGGTGTTAAAACTGAGTCTGTATTTACCAAAAACAAAACTTAAAACCAAGGGATATTAAACTGTGAAATTAAAAGTGAAAAATATTCTTTTTCTTTTGTTATAATATTTCACAATTTTCACAATTTCTAGAAAAATGCCACTATTTTTCACAATGGTACAGGCACAGGCTGCATTCACAAAACACATAAAAAAAAACACTGGATAGGCAGAGGGGTAGAATCCCCCCAAATTCTTATTCATGTTCATTTTATCATTTCTTGTTCATGTTCATTAAAGGTCTTCATCATGATCCCTGCATTGTTTCAGGTGCTATCTCACTTGCATCAAAAGAGCCGAGTCACCACTGACACCAGGCACAAAAACAATATCGTGGCTCCAGCGTAAATGGAGTTTCTACGATAGAATTTGCAGCAACTCTTCAGTTCATGGTGAGAAGGTTCAAGGCTCATTTTCCATATTTTATCTCGATGTATAAGGAAGATGAGCCTGGCATGTTCATTCCTTTTAGGTGCCATATAACCTTTTCATGTGTTGGTGTGCCTTAAAACCCCAATTCAATTCAAGTCTACTGAGAATAGAAAGAAAGAAAAAAAAAAATCGGAAGTCTGCATTTTTACATTCACCAATCAATCTTATGCTGTACTGATATCCTTTTAAGAAAGAGTTCACTCGCACCACCCGTGACCGTGTTCAACCGGCGAAATGTTAGGAGGAAATCCCCGAAACACGTGAGTATTTTTAGCATTCGACGGTGTATCCGCAAACGGTTTTACTGATGTGTACAGAAAAAAATCATGTTTAGTATGAAGAAATGGTGTAATATATAGTCTTACCTCTCTTTCTTTAACCACTACACTGATTCCTCGTCAACGTGCACAAAACTGTCTACCTATTTACTGGATATCCCATGGCAACAAGAACACAAATAAACATGAAGGGACAAGGTGCTCCAATTAGCGTTACAATGTCTCGAACTCTGATTGGCTGAGCAAGTTAGATCTTGAGGGATTCCCTGCTCGCATGATTAGAACTTAGAGAGACAGCCTGAATGATCGACGTCGTGTTCTGGAACTAAACGTTTTAATATCAGGAACTCCGGGAAATTTTTCAAAACAAGTAAGTAAAATTTCGCTCTGCAGTTAACTACTTTCGTTCACTCCAGATTTGTTTCCGCATCCGCGTGTTGTTATAAATAAAACCGGTGTAGACATAAATAATTCCTGGTTTACATTGACCTATCAACACAATAATAGTAAATTATACTAGTTTAAGAATGCGACATCTATAGCGAACGATATACTTTTAAAAGTACTCTGAATAAAAATTAATGTTAATAATACACTACTGACAACGCAACAGTCGGACAATGCAACAGTATGACAACACAACTGTCTGACAACACAGCAATATGACAACACAACAGTCTGACAACACAGCAATATGACAACACAACAGTATGGCAACACAGCAATCCAATAACACACAAGTCTGACATTACAACTGTCTAAAACACACAAGTCTGACAACACACAAGTCTGACAACACACACATCTGACAACACACAAGCCTGGCAACATACAAGTCTGACAACACAAAAGTCAGACAACACACACGTCTGACAACACACAAGCCTGGCAACATACAAGTCTGACAACACAAAAGTCAGACAACACACAAGTCTGACAACATACAAGTCTGACAACACACAAGTCTGACAACACACACATCTGACAAACACACAAGTCCAACAACACACAAGTCTGACAACACACAAGTCTGGCAACACACAAGTCTGACAACACACACATCTGACAAACACACAAGTCCAACAACACACAAGTCTGACAACACACAAGTCTGGCAACACACAAGTCTGACAATACAACAGTACAATATGTCCAACAGTGTGAGAGAACCACAATGAGATTATTGCATGCTTGATTTGGTCTTTTATTTTCAGACAGAATGGGGTTGAAGGAGTATACCAGCGACCTGTATGTAAAAGCAATAGTGCCAGGTAATACAGCGTTAGTTTTACTGGATTTGTACCAGTATGCGATAGTGCATTGTCCATCATGACTTCATTCTTGCACGTCTTGATACAGGTACCAATTCAGTTGGGAAAATTCACATTGTTTTGCCTTAATTTGGGAATTTTTCACTATCAAACCAGGGCTTTTTTCAAGAAAATTGGGAAAAGGCCTAGGCCTGCTGAATTTGGGAAAAAGAAGCGCGAGACTGTCCAAATTGGGGAAAATGTAGCATGATTTTCGTTGTTTTGGGAAATATTTTTTAAGGGGAAATTTCATTAAAATGTAGTATTAGGTAAAATATTAATTAGGTTTTAGAACTGAGTTATTTTAACATACAAACTATATAAAGTATGTCACTTAATTACCCCAAAAAAAAAAAAAAAAAAAAATGGGAAAAAATAGAGGTTTTTGCAGTTGGGAAGAGGCCGAATTTCGGCCCCTTTTAAATAGGTTAACAAAGCCCTGCAAACAAAAGCAATATTGTAAATTTGTATGCTTAAATACTTTGCGATCGCATTTACCATGTATACTAGCTGCGAGAATCATAGCTCTTATGGTGGGTACCTACCACTGAGCCCTGATTCCCACATCTACCGTGTATACATACTCTTGTAGTATTCCCTCATCTACCGTGTATACATACTCTTGTAGTATTCTCACATCTATCATGTATACATACTATCATAGTATGTATACATGATAGATGTGAGAATACTACAAGAGTATGTATACATGATAGATGTGAGAATGCTACAAGAGTATGTATACATGGTAGATGTGAGAATACTACAAGAGTATGTATACATGGTAGATGTGAGAATACTATAAGAGTATGTATACACGGTAGATGTGAGAATACTACAAGAGTATGTATACACGGTAGATGTGGGAATACTACAAGAATATGATACTCTTGTAGTATTCCCACATCTACCGTGTATACATACTCTTGTAGTATTCTCACATCTACCGTGTATACATACTCTAATAGTATTCTCACATCTACCATGTATACATACTCTTGTAGTATTCTCACATCTACCATGTATACATACTCTTGTAGCATTCTCACATCTATCATGTATACATACTCTTGCAGTATTCTCACATCTACCATGTATACATACTCTTGTAGTGTTCTCACATCTATCACGAATACATAATCTTGCAGTATTCTCACATCTACCATGTATAGTACATACTCTTGTAGTATTCTCACATCTACCATGTATACATACTCTTGTAGTATTCTCACATCTACCATGTATACATACTCTTGCAGTATTCTCACATCTACCGTGTATACATACTCTTGCAGTATTCCCACATCTACCATGTATACATACTCTTGCAGTATTCTCACATCTGCCATGTATACATACTCTTGTAGTATTCCCACATCTACCGTGTATACATACTCTTGTAGTATTCTCACATCTACTGTGTATACATACTCTTGTAGCATTGTCACATCTGCCATGTATACATACTCTTGTAGTATTCCCACATCTACCGTGTATACATACTCTTGTAGTATTCTCACATCTACCGTGTATGCATACTCTTGTAGTATTCTCACATCTACCATGTATGCATACTCTTGTAGTATTCTCACATCTACCATGTATACATACTCTTGCAGTATTCTCACATCTATCATGTATACATATTCTTGTAGTATTCTCACATCTACCATGTATACATACTCTTGTAGTATTTCATAACCCTCACCTAAAAGAATTTATCATGCAGATATGCACTTTTCTGCATTATAATGGGGTGACCTAATAAATTTTGCTTTATTAGGCACTGACCAATAGAGCAAATCAGTGCGGAATCCCTTGGCGTTAATTGTACGTAATGTTATCTGACGTCTTTCACGTAACGTTACCTGGCGTCATAAAACAAACAAAAACAACAACATGGCGGCGTCCTGGATAAAGGTAACATTCTGAGAAATAGATAATAATAGTAATTCATACAGAAAATGTGGATAATCTACATGATAAACAGAATATTTTGTCAGTGCCTTTTACTACCAAGTTTATTAGGCTCGGCACGAAAACGAAGAATGGCTCGGCAGAGCCTCACCATTCTTCGTTTTCCAAGCCTCGCCTAATACTGAACTTGATAGTAAAAGGCACTGACATAATATTCTCTATCGAATATTTAAAAATAATAATAATAAAACAAAATAAAAATTTGGATTTTTTTCTATACTTTTTGCCATAGATTGGGAATGGTACCCTTTTCGGTACAGGTACCCTTTTCGGTACCACTTATGTAAGGAAAATACTTCATTAATTAAGGCTGAACTTGATTATTTTAACGTAAACAAATGTAATATCTGAGCCATAGCGCTTCCATCAATTTTACTCATTGTCGAACTCATTCATTTTACCTGCCCAATCATACCATTCTTATGTGACCTTGACTTTCAGTTCAAGGTCACGCATGATTGAAAAAGGTTAACTACTGGGTATAACTCCGAAACATTTTAACTTGAATGATAATCAATGGATTGACTTGATATTGGCACAGATCCTTAATATATCTGAGTGTTACCTATCTAACCATACCATTTTTCTATGACCTTTACCTTCAGTTCAAGGTCACACTTCTTACCTTATAGCATGTGATTCTCACTGTCCCAATATTATGAGCATCAAACATTTCATGTTTTTATAATAACTTAATACAGAAAATCAAGTTTTTGTGGAATCTCCAAATTCTTATTCCAGATTTAAATACTGTTGTAAAATAAGGCAAAACTGTATCACTGTGACATATAATTTCAGTTTCTCCAGAGTTTACATCACTGTGACATATAATGTCAGTTTCTCCAGAGTTTACATCACTGTGACATATAATGTCCGTTTCTCTAGAGTTTACATCACTGTGACATATAATGTCAGTTTCTCCAAAGGTTACGTACATCACTGTGACATATAAAGTCTCTCCAGAGTTTACATCACTGTGACATATAATGTCAGTTTCTCCAGAGTTAACATCACTGTGACATATAATGGCAGTTTCTCCAGAGTTTACTGTATCACTGTGACATATAATGTCAGTTTCTCCAGAGTTTACATCGCTGTGACATATAATGTCAGTTTCTCCAGAGTTTACTGTATCACTGTGACATATAATGTCAATTTCTGGAGAGTATACATCAGTGTGACATATAATGTCAGTTTCTCGGGAGTTTACATCACTGTGACATATAATGTCAGTTTCTTCAGAGTTTACTGTTTGACTAAATTTTTAATCGGTTATCAAATAAACATGATAGAGATCAAACTTTTTTCCACAGATACCCGCACACAGGACTGGTTGTTGATTCCATCAGTATGGTCGACGGTCGCCATAGTAATCACATACTTGGCTATAATTATTGGAGGACAACGAATAATGAAGAACAGGGAACCATTCCAGCTGAAGAATCCGATGATGGTTTATAACTTCTGCCTCATCTGGATTAATGCCTTTATTTTTTATGAAGTAAGAAATATTGACAAGAATGTGTTTTGTTTATCATTTGTATATAGGTCAGTCATAAACACATAGTTGCTTATTGTTGAATGGCTTTGGTTTACATTGATTACATTGGTAACATTGATTACATTGATTACGAAGCAAGCTACACAGCTTACACAAATCACTCTCGATGGCGGGGATAACAGTATATCCACAGTCTTGATTTATGAGTGGGCGACAACTTACAACCTGAGACGGAGAATCGAACCCCGGTTGCTTTGGTGAGGAGAAAGTGCACTACCGACTGCACTTTTCCCGGACACCGTAATTTGTATTGACAAAACAGCTGCTTAGATCACATGTGTCTCTTCTAGTCTTTTAAAGACAGCATGTTTGCTTAGTTACCATATGTGTATATTTCAGTTTGTAACGTCAACATGTTTGCTTAGTTACCATATGGGTATGTTTGTAATGACAAGGGGCGCCCGTGGCCGAGTTGTTAACGTCTCTGACTTGAAATCACTTGCCCCTCACCACTGTAGGTTCGATCCCTCGGGGGCCTAGGAATCTTTATGTGAGGAAGCTATCCAGCTGGCTTGCGGAACGTCGGTGGTTCTACCCAGGTGCCCGCCCGTGCACGAAAATTGCCCGGAGGAGCACCTGGGGTCTTCCTCCACCAATGGAAGCTGGAAAGTCGCCATAATTATGACCTTAGCTGTTGGTGCGACTATAAAATCCAATTGTAATGACAACATGTATGCTAAGTTACCATATGTGTGTATTCCAGTTTGTTACAACAACAAATTGTATGCTTAGTTACCATATGTCATGTATTGTGTGTATTCCAGTTTGTAACAACAACATATTGTATGCTTAGTTACCATATGTGCGTATTCCAGTTTGTAACAACAACAAATTGTATGCTTAGTTGCCATATGTGTATATTCCAGTTTGTAACAACAACAAATGGTATGCTTAGTTACCATATGTGTATATTCCAGTTTGTAACAACAACAAATTGTATGCTTAGTTACCATATGTGTGTATTCCAGTTTGTAACAACAACAAATTGTATGCTTAGTGACCATATGTGTGTATTCTGTATTCCAGTTTGTAACAACAACAAATTGTTTGCTTAGTTACCATATGTGTATATTCCAGTTTGTAACAACAACAAATTGTATTCTTAGTTACCATAATTCCAGTTTGTAACAACAACAAATTGTATGCTTAGTTACCATGTGTGTATTCCAGTTTTTAACAACAACAAATTGTATGCTTAGTTACCATATGTATGTATTCCAGTTTGTAACAACAACAAATTGTATGCTTAGTTACCATATGTGTATATTCCAGTTTGTAACAACAACAAATTGTATGCTTATTTACCATATGTGTATATTCCAGTTTGTAACAACAAATTGTATGCTTAATTACCATATGTGTGTATTTCAGTTTGTAAAAATAACAAATTGTATGCTTAGTTCCCATATGTGTGTATTCCAGTTTGTAACAACAACAAATGGTATGCTTAGTTACCATATGTGTGTATTCCAGTTTGTAACAACAACAAATTGTATGCTTAGTTACCATATGTGTGTATTCCAGTTTGTAACAACAACAAATGGTATGCTTAGTTACCATATGTGTGTATTCCAGTTTGTAACAACAACAAATTGTATGCTTAGTTAAATTATGTGTATATTCCAGTTTGTAACAACAACATGTATGCGTAGTTACCCTATCTGTATATTCCAATTTGCAACGGCAACATGTTTGCTTATTTACCATATGTGTATATTTCAGTTTGTAACGACAACATGTTTGCTTAGTTTATGTTATATTTCAGTTTGTAATGACAACATGGTTCAAGTGGAGTTTCAGTAAGGTGTGCTCGCCTGTAGACAAGATTTCGGAGTCTGGGGATAGACTGGCCCGGGCTTGTTGGTGGTTTTATTTCTCGAAGAGCATAGAACTCATGGATACGGTAATTTGGATAATTTTAAAATATATACACATTTATAAATCTGTAATAATAAATAACAAATATAACAACCATTTATTAGATACAAGCATTAAAGGCAATCTTGAATTTGTTTTCAAGCATTAAAATTAGCATTTCAATTTATTAATCCAGGATCAGTTTGACTTTAAACCTGGTTGCATAAGGCCAAAAATAAAATTATGTTTGTTTCCCCTTCCCGACCCATGCAAAAAAGGGTTGGGTAGGTAGGTAGGTAAAATATTTTTTTTTATTTCATTTCTTTTATTTGAGATCAAAACTGGAATACATGCTACCTATAAGACACATTTAAGACAAAAAAAAAAAATCGAAAAAAAAAAAATTTCGAAAAAAAAAAAAAAAATCGAAAAAAAAAATAAAAAAAATATTTTTTTTCGCCAGTGTCGAAAAAATATTTCGGGTCGCGGCAATTTCGGTGGGTCGGTCGGGAAGGGGAAACAAACATAATTTTATTTTTGGCCTAATAAACTAAAATGTTGAGTTTAGATTTTTTCTACTCAGTCTTCTATAGGTTTAAATATAGTATGGGTGTAATATAATCAACAGTCAGTAAAACAACTTGCTTTATACAGTTCTTATAATTATTATTAATGATTAAACAAACGCAAGTCATGTAGAACAACTTAACTGGACGCCACGAGTTTTTAAAAATGAAGATTGCCGTATGTCCTTAATTAAACAAAACTAGTACTATGTTAAACATACATTTCAATACTTTCTATATTATATAAAATGTTCGGAAATTATAAAATGGTTACAGACAATCCTGTGATAACATTCGAAACTTGTGTGTACCTAAAATTGGCATGCTGCATGAATATGTTGTAAATGATCTGTGCGGACATTGTTATTTCATGACTCTTAACTAATTAAGTGGATGTAGCCCTCAGGCCTGCACCTTCTGTTATAAATGTGTGCTTTAGTTCGAGACTCGTTCACGTACCCCATAAAAGTGCACCGCTGCATGTTCGAATCCCACTGGAAGCTCGACTTGTCAAGTGAGAAAGTGTTGATTATGGATGGTGAGAGGTATACAGTACTGGTTCTAACCAGGAAAAACGGAGTGATCTGCCTCTACCTGTCATATATGGCCTAACATGTGCTAAAAAAAAGACGTAAAAGACCTTTCAAACAAAAAACAAACCATATTAAAAGTGCGACTATCCGTATTTTGACAGATTGTAAGATAATTATTTAGTTTTAATGCCAAAAACCACCTTCACCAAGTGTTTCTGGGTACTTACTGATACTCCCAGTACCGTATAGAGTATACACCTATTTCATTTTAAACATCCCCGGCGGCATGTCATTTTGCAAAATGTGGCCTTTAATTGAGACCATCATCATATTGTTTTTAATTTATAATTTGTGCCCTAAAAATGCTTTTGGGGAGGTAGTTTTCTAAATTAGACCTCAAGTCAGGCTACTGGGAAGTGTATGATCTCATATGTATAGTTTTATGCCCCCCTATTGACAAAAATAGTGTGGGTGGCTTTTTTTTTAGGGTCAAGCGTTTATATGGGGTTATACGATAATTGCTGTACCACATTATATTTCAGGTGTTTTTTATGCTGCGTAAGAAGAACACACAGATCACATTCCTGCATCTGTACCATCACTCGTCCATGCCCCTTATATGGTGGGTAGGGGTCAAATATGCCCCAGGCGGAGAATGTAAGTTGGCAACTCATTATAAATTTTACATTTGATACATCAGCCATATATATATATATATATATGTATATACCGTATTTCACCTAATAGTAGTGCTCGGGCACTATGCAAAATGCCAAGGGGTTTTATGTAAAAAGAAAACAATTCCACATTGCAGTTTACTTCCAAAACAACTTGGCACGTTAATTGCCAAGCTGTTTTTTTAAGGACTTATAAAAAACGACTTGGCAATTAACGTCCTTCAGGTCTGATAAAAAACAACTTGGCAATTAACGTCCATCAGGACTGATAAAAAACAACTTCGCAATAAACGTCCTTCAGGATTGATAAAAAACAGCTTGGCAATTAACGTCCTTCAGGACTGATAAAAAGCAACTTGGCGATTAGCGTCCTTCAGGTCTGATAAAAAACTACTTGGCAATTAACGTCCTTCAGGACTGATAAAAAACAACTTGGCAATTAACGTCCTTCAGGACTGATAAAAAACAACTTGGCAATTAACCTCCTTCAAAACTGATAAAAAACAACTTGGCAATTAACATCCTTCAGGTCTGATAAAAAACAACTTGGTAATTAATGTTCTTCAGGACTGATAAAAAGCAACTTGGCGATTAGCGTCCTTCAGGTCTGATAAAAAACTACTTGGCAATTAACGTCCTTCAGGACTGATAAAAAACAGCTTGGCAATTAATGTCCTTCAGGACTGATAAAAAACAACTTGGCAATTAACGTCCTTCAAAACTGATAAAAACAAATTGGCAATTAACATCCTTCAGGTCTGATAAAAACAACTTGGTAATTAATGTTCTTCAGGACTGACAAAAAACAGCTTGGCAATTAACGTCCTTCAGGACTGATAAAAAACAACTTGGGAATCAATGTCCTTCAGGACTGATAAAAAACAACTTGGCAATTAACGTCCTTCAAAACTGATAAAAACAACTTGGCAATTAACATCCTTCAGGTCTGATAAAAACAACTTGGTAATTAATGTTCTTCAGGACTGACAAAAAACAGCTTGGCAATTAACGTCCTTCAGGACTGATAAAAAACAACTTGGCAATTAACGTCCTTCAGGACTGGTAAAAAACAACTTGGCAATTAACGTCCTTCAGGACTGATAAAAAACAGCTTGGCAATTAACGTCCTTCAGGACTGATAAAAAGCAACTTGGCAATAAACGTCCTTCAGGACTGATAAAAAACAACTTGGCAATTAATGTCCTTCAGGACTGATAAAAAACAACTTGGCAATTAACGTCCTTCGAAACTGATAAAAAACAACTTGGCAATTAACATCCTTCAGGTCTGATAAAATACAACTTGGTAATTAATGTTCTTTAGGACTGATAAAAAACAGCTTGGCAATTAAAGTCCTTCAGGACTGATAAAAAGCAACTTGGCAATTAGCATCCTTCAGGTCTGATAAAAACTACTTGGCAATTAACATCCTTCAGGACTGATAAAAAACAACTTGGCAATTAACGTCCTTCAGGACTGATAAAAAACAACTTGGCAATTAACATCCTTCAGGACTGATAAAAAACAACTTGGCAATTAACTTCCTTCATGACTGATAAAAAAAACCTTGGCAATTAACATCCTTCAGGACTGATAAAAAACAACTTGGCAATTAACGTCCTTCAGAACTGATAAAAAACGACTTGGCAAATAACATCCTTCAGAACTGATAATAAACTACTTGGCAATTAACTTCCTTCAAGACTGATAAAAAACTACTTGGCAATTAACTTTCTTCAGGACTGATAAAAAAACGACTTGGCAATTAACTTCCTTCAGTTTGATTAAAAAAAAATCTTGGCAGTTAACGTCCTTCAGGACTGATAAAAAACGACTTGGCAATTAACTTCCTTCAGGACTGATGAAAAATAACTTGTCATTTAATGTCCTTTAGGACTGATAAAAAACGACTTGGCAATTAACTTCCTTCAGGACTGATAGAAAACAACTTGGCAATTAACGTCCTTCAGGACTGATAAAAAACAACTTTGCAATTAACGTCCTTCAAAACTGATAAAAAACAACTTGGCAATTAACTTCCTTCTGGACTGATAAAAAACAACTTGGCAATTAACGTCCTTCAGGACTGATTAAAAACAACTTGGCAATTAACGTCCTTCAGGACTGATTAAAAACAACTTGGCAATTAACGTCCTTCGGGACTAGTCAAACAAACTTGGCAATTTTCCTCCTTCTCTTCCTCTTCTTATTAAACGACATGCAGACCGAGATATCTAAATGATGTCCACACATGTTCTAGTTCATTGAAGTACAAACTGTTGACATGATTATGGTTGTTTCATTCCAGCCTATTACTCCGCCAGTATTAACAGTGGCATCCATATACTGATGTATACATACTACCTGCTGTCTGCCATGGGTCCACAGATGCAGAAATATCTCTGGTGGAAACGTTACATGACCGTCATGCAACTGGTAAGAAAAAAATACATACTTTGTCAATCGTAAAACTGATAGGATAGGATTTGTGTTAGTTTTATACTCGGACATATACTGAAACGAAAAAGAAACGCAACTCGGGAATTTCCGCTATATATTGTATGTACAATATGCTGCTGTTAATAGAATGGTACATGGCTAGGTAAGACCTTTCCTTTCGGAAAAGGGGGCGTTCGTGGCCGAGTGGTTAACGTCTCTGACTTGAAATCACTTGCCCCTTATCGCTGTAGGTTCGATACCTCAGGAGCCTAGGAATCTTTATGTGAGGAAGCTATCCTGCTGACTTGAACGTCGGTGGTTCTACCCAGGTGCACGCACGTGCACGAAAATTGCCCGGAGGGGCACCTGGGGTCTTCCTCCACCAATGGAAGCTGGAAAGTCGCCATATGACCTTAGCTGTTGGTGCGACTATAAAATCCAATTCAATCAATCAATCCTTTCGGAAAAAAAGAATAGAATAACACATAACAGAGCAAATAGTATTCCTTCAAAGTTTCATTATTGCCATTATTGGCTGAGTATGCGTTTGGTTTCAAAGAGGAACTTCAACATTTATGAATTTCTTGTTACAAAGTGTACTGTGATAAAAACGTCTACAACATCACAGTTGTGTCCTAACTGCAACTTTTTTTTTTACATAACATCTTGGAATTTCTTTGGAATATTATGTGGAATTAGTGTGCAGTTCATACAATCTATAGCGGAAATTCCCGAGTTGCATTTCATTGTCGTTTCAGTATATCACAAACATTTGTTAGGTTTTATTTTTTATACGCCTGTCAAGTATTGTGTTTTCAAACAGGAGCTACCGCGGGCGGGCAGGCAAATGTTGTTATTATTAACTTTAATTCATCAGAATGATATATTTGGAACATTTATTAATGTTTGCAAGTTTGAGATATTTAATTATAATTGACATAGACAGTAAAGCGAAAGTAGAAATGGGGTAATCTATCTGTGATGTCACAAATTAGAATGTGACATCATTCAACAGGTTGGCTTGTTCTTACATGATACATGACCCACTGTTTTTTTATTGCTTTTTTCTATTGATGGATGCTCGATCATTTGATTGATGTGTTTTATAATTGTCTACAGAGAAAAACACGCATTTTTTGTCTCTTGACATACATCATTCCTATATAATACATAGAAGGAAAATCAGTGGTGCAATGACACCTTTAAAAGATAACGGTTGCATGCATTTAATTCATGTTTACTGTGTAGTTATATCCTGGATGTAAAGGTTAACCCCTATTGATTTGGGGTTGAATAGGTCAAAGGTCAAGGTTACTGCGACTTTTTACTTTATTGAAACAGTTATGTGACTGACATCGCTAAGGTGTTTTTCAAGAAATGATATTTCCCCGCACATGTTTATGCCTTTTATACACTTAAAAATGCATTTTACGTGTATATATGCTTACAGATTCAATTCTGGGCAATCCTGTTGCACACAACCTTTTATTTTACATGCTTATATGCTTACAGATTCAATTCTGGGCAATCCTGTTGCACACAACCTGTTATTTTACACACTTATATGCTTACAGATTCAATTCTGGGCGATCCTGTTGCACACAACCTGTTATTTTATACGCTCATTTGTTTACAGATTCAGTTCTGGGCGATCCTGTTCCACACGCTGTACGCCATCTACGTGGATTGTGGGTACCCTAATCTCTATAACTGGTCGCTCATTTTCTACGACTTCACACACATAGCCCTCTTCTCCAACTTCTACTATCAGACTTATACGAAAAGTCGTAGAGAGCAGCAAAGAAGAAAGGCGGAACAAAATGGTGTAATCCCGCAGGCGGAAAAAAATGGTGTAGTCACACATCAGAATGGAGTCATCAATGGAGACGTCGCTGAAAGAAAAACTCGGCTGAGGACCAGAAAAGAGTGAAGGCACTTTACAGTACATACCTTTGCGAAATTTAAATTATTTGATTTGTGGACAAGAGGTTTCTTTATGCTTCTTAGACAAGTATTAGATATACCCAGAATGCTAATTCGTGGTGGTGCCCTACATCCTGTTTGTGCTGATCACTTCCTCTCAATTGTCACATGACGTGCGAGCCAATGGAACCAGTAAAGCAGCGTCTTGGTCCTCCTCACGTCTTGGGCTGCCAAGTTTTACATTAGATTTTAATAATGTATTTTTCTTGATTTATTATACTGACATTTTCTTTTTACTTATTTGCCAATTTTGACTCGCTGTCACTCTGAACTTAAGGATGTTGGCTGGTCAAGTTTTGACATCTTCAAGTCTAAACATTTTATTTTTTAAATCATAGTTTTATTTGACAACAGAATTGTTTCATGTTTTCCATTCTAGTAGATATGGATATAATGTAGGATTTAAGATGGTAACATACCAAATTTTAAGCAATTTTTTTTTTTTCCATATTTTTTCCGTCATTTGTGATCATTTTTTGTTGTCAACAAAATAGGGGGTATGGGTAGCTCTGAGTAGAATTTATCGTTTTGCTATAGAATAAATCTGATTTTTGTTTTCCAGTAGTGGAATACATATATAAAGGTAGATACTGAGCTAATTTTATTTTCGATCTCCATGTCAATATTGTGTGTACAGTATTTTACATTAAAATTGTCAAAATAACTCCAAAATGGGTGTAATTTAAAGAATTTTTAATAAAAAATCATTAGAAGCCTGGTGACCTATATATTTTTTTACTTGTTTTGAAAGAAATGTCATAGGACCTTGACATATACAAATTTAAAAAAAAGTTGATCATTAGAACATAATTTTTTATCTTGAATTAATTTCTCGGTAAAAACAAAAGTGGGTGGGGTACGGTCCATATACGTTTGCTTTTTAAAGTAAAAAGACGAATGAGGATTACAATTGTTTTTGTATGATTTGAAAGATACGTATATATGCAATCGAAAATTAATTGTTGTTTTTCAATAAGCATAATGTTATGAAAACAATTGTGAAAATGTTCAATGACTATATTTTTCCTCTTTTTAGTGAAATTTTGAATTTAGAAATATGTGCCTTCTTCAATTACGTCTAGTGGGGAAAAAAACGTGGTGACATAGCCTTTTTTTGATAATTTTGAATCTAAGTTATACCAAAGAAGCTTTAAATATGAATTAAAAAAAAATCTCATCACTACGTCCTTTCCCAGCCAACCTCCTTAAGTCTAATTATGGTAACATGATTAAATCTAACTAAAATTGTATTATTGCTTTCACCGTCCCTTCAAGCAAAGTTGAATCTTGAGGAGAACTTCCCCCGTTTTTTGGCTCAATCCATCCCTGGTCACGTAACAGTAAAATCACATGACAGTGACTTCACTTTTATAGACACCGTCATTTTGATTGTCATTTTGTTGGCACATTTGGTCATCCTTTCTAGTTATTTCAACTTTTATTTATTTGATGGCACATTTGGTCATCCTTTCTAGTTATTTCAACTTTTATATATTTATTTTTATTATTTTATGTTTTTTGCCTAATTTATAATTATAATCATGAAGAGGAACTTACATGAGGGCTCAGTTATTACTGACTTTATAAGATGACTCGGCAGAACTGAGCCCCGTGTGGTTGCCGGGGGCCCGTTTGGTCACGGGGCAAAGAATACGGCCACTGCAGATCCCTTTGGAGGGGTAGGCAGAGGGGTAGAATCCCCCCAAATTCATGTTCATTTTATCATTTTTTGTTCATGTTCATTAAAGGTCTTCATCATGATCCCTGCATTGTTTCAGGTGCTATCTCACTCGCATCAAAAGAGCAGTGGCAGAAAAACAATAACGTGGCTCCAGCGTAAATGGAGTTTCTACGATAGAATTTGCAGCAACTCTGCAGTTCAGGGTGAGAAGGTTCTAGGCCCATTTTCCATATTTTATCTCGATGTACATGGAAGATGAGCCTGGCATGTTCATGCCTTTTAGGCGCCATATAACCTTTTCATGTGTTGGTGCGCCTTAAAACCCCAATTCAATTCGGCAGAACTGATACGAAGCAACAATTTTTAATAAGTTTATAATTAATTAGCATGTACGATTCTATTTATCTATACAAATCAACTGTAGTTGCATTCCTCAGACCAAAATCGGGTGCGCTGCGTCTGCAGTATTTTACATAGTTACTCCACTAGTGGTTGGTTAACTAAAAATAGTTACATTCACTTGGTGAGCCTACTGTGGACGTATCAGATGTACGACCGTAGAAAATGGCTATTACACGGTCTAAAAAAATATGCTGGTGATATTTTATCTTCAATATGCTGGCGTTATTTTATCTTCCTTGCACATATTTATTATTACCATGATTACCAACCTACCAAGGCACATTATTGTTGGTACTATAACAACGGGAAAATCAGGTAAATATGAAAATTGATATGCAAATTTTCGGCGTTGGTGCGGTTTTGAACATCGGTAGGGAATGGCAAATTTACCCAATGCTATTTGCTATTCACTACCAGCAAAACTGCATAAAACCCAACAATTTGCGAATCAATTCTTAAATAAAGCACTGTGATAGAATACTCCTATGCCGTAAGTTATGTGATAAAGAAATAGGTGTATGAATGTTGACAAAGAATCCTGTATTAGCATTATACTTTATTTTTTTAATTTTAACAGTTTTAAAGTAGATTGTTAACTTTTATTTAATTAGTGCCTTTATATTCTGACACATAACTGTAAGGGAAACATTTCATTTCATAACCCAACAGGCACAATTTTTTTCTTTTATTCTCATATTAAAGGGGCACACGGCAATCTTAAAGTTTGTATTAATCATTATTGAGCGCCTCAGTTTATTAATCCAGTTTCATTTCTACTTTAAATCTGCGTGAATATAAATAAATAACATGTTAAGTTTTCACTCTTCTTTGACATTCTACCATAGATTTAAACGCGTTATTGGTGCAATATTATCAGAAGTAAGTAATATGGCGCAACATTGCTTTATACTATTCTTATTATCAATACTAATGATTGAACAAATGCAATTTATGTAGAAAACAAACAGGACACCACGAGTTTTAAAAAAAAAAGATGATTGCCGTGTGTCCCTTTAAAGTATGTGTTTGTTATGATTAAGTACATGAGTTAAGTAATTTATTTTACATGATATACAGGGTATAACTGTCCAAGTTTGTGATATTGCTCAATAATGTCTGTGTTATCATCAACTGATCATTTCCAGAATATCTTGAAAACTTGCTGTGTCAGTGTTTTTTCCCCTGATATAAGTGGTACCGAAAAACGGCACCATTTCCAATTGATGACAAAAGTATATTGTTGTTTTTTCCAAATTGGAGTGAACAAATTACCATTCCAAATCGTATTTATTTTATTTTTATTTTTTAGAGGGGAACTTTAAACAGAAAAAGGGGGAAATAAATACTATTATTGGAGGGTAATGAAACACTACAAGAGAATGTATACATGGTAATGTGTTTGTAAAGTATTTAAGCATACAATATTGCTTTTGTTTGATAATGACAAATTCGCGATTTAAGGCGAAATGTTGCGATTTTTCCCACCTGAATGACAAAGTGGTGAAAATAAAATCGCTGTATATGTAGCAATGTGTGAGATTGTTCTGTGAAGAACAAAGTCAATGAACTCAAACATACTCTTTTTCTTTTGTTTAAAGGTTTAAACACTATAAACCATAGACATATTTAGGATGATGGACCTGTTTTTGTTTTTTTTCTCACTCATATTATGTTCAGAGCCATTCCTTTTGAATTTCATTAACGTTGTTATTAACCGAGTGGCCCCCGTTTGGTTCCCGGGAGCCCCTTTCGGTCACGGGGCAAAGAATAGGGCCTCTGCAGATCACTTTAGAGGGGTAGGCAGAGGGGTAGAATCCCCCCAAATTCATGTTCATTTTATCATTTTTCGTTCATGTTCATTAAATATCTTCCCTGCATTGTTTCGGGTGCCATCTCGCTCACATCAAAAGAGCAGTGGCCGAAAAACAATAAACGTGGCTCCAGCGTAAATGGAGTTTCTACGATAGAATTTGCAGCAACTCTGCAGTTCAGGGTGAGAAGGCCCATTTTCCATATTTTATTTCGATGTACATGTACATAGCCTGGCCTGGCATAATCATGCCTGTTAGGCACCATATAACCTTTCATGTGTTGGTGCGCCTTAAACCCAATTCAATTCAATTATTAACCCGAGTGCTATTTTTTTTCATATTAATCTTTTTAACATTCTCACATAATGGATTCATATGTTTGACAATCACTGTGTTAATTAATGCTCAGTATTTATTGATATTTTTACTTTGATGGATATTTATCATTTCATCTGCTTCTTTAAAAATATTTTTGGTAACAAAGTTTGAAGATTGTAATACTAAGCTCAATATGTGTTCCCCATTCTCCTATTACCATATTACCATATTCATCCAGTAACTCAAACAGTTGTTTACCAGAATCAGTCTCATATGACCGTATTCAACCCAATAACTCCACCAGATGTTAACCAGAGTCTTTCCCTATTACCATATTCAACCAAATAACTGCACCAGATGTTTACCAGAGTCTTTCCCCTATTACCATATTCAACCAAATAACTGCACCAGATGTTTACCAGAGTCTTTCCCCTATTACCATATTCAACCAAATAACTGCACCAGATGTTTACCAGAATCTCAAGTGTGAAAATGACAATGACTTATTAAAATCATTTTACCTTGAACCTGCCAGATAAAAAAAAGTTTCATTCGGATTTTCCTTTGTTCTCATCCTTTGCATGAACTTTGTTTTTTGTTTGTTATTTAAAAAAATGTGATATTTTTTATAATATTTACTTATTCAAATCGTTACTTTTATGTATTAAGGATAAATATTGAATAAACCATAAGTTTGTATTTTATATACTCCTCAAAACAATTTCAGGCCCACAAAAGTGAACAATAATAATTACTTAATCTGTAATATTCTGCATTTCGTATCCATATCAAAAGTTGATACTTTTGGGTCAAGTTACAATTGTTAAATAATGAAGTTAAACTTAAAAACTTCAAAACAAAAGACAGTGAAATGTTCTATAACAATTAAAAACTGCAAAAAGACAGTGAAATGTTCTATAACAATTAAAAACTGCAAAAAGACAGTGAAATGTTCTATAACAATTAAAAACTGCAAAAAGACAGTGAAATGTTCTATAACAATTAAAAAATGACACAAATCAAGACGTGGTCCTTTAATTATTTTGAGTATATAATGCCAGGCTGTCTCGTCTATTTTATATGTTACAAGTTTATGTTATACGTTATTATTTAACTACATGTATATAACAAAAACACCTTATTAATATACTTTATTATTATTGTCTTTGACATTTCTACTGAATTTATATTTTCTTATGAATATGTTGCTGATTTTGATAATGAATCAAAATATTAATATACTGTATATTACTGTATACCCCCATTTTAACGCCGACTGGGGCAAAATCATTTTTTATTTTTTTACATATTATACCTCGAAAATGCTTGCAGGGAGGTATTTTTCTAATCTATACCTCAAGTCAGGCTACTGGCAAGTGTATTTTCCCTAAACAAGATCTTATAATATGTAAAAAAAATAAAAAAAATAATAAAAATAAAAAATTAAAAAAAGAAATTATGGCCTCAGATAAATGCTCCCCGCCCCCTTTTTTTAAAAAAAGGAGGGTGGGGGAGGAGTTTAAAGTTTTGGGAGCGTTATACAGGGGTATACAGTAGTAGGTTATTTTAGATGTCACCGTTGCAACCCCAATCTGATCTTTATTTATACAATATACTACTTTTTATATGCCTTTTACAAGAAATAAGAATATATTTCTGTTGTATTACCTTTACTAACATGTTATCATGTTTCAACATTCTGTGATGCCTTTTTCTCTGTACAATATATGGGTGTTGCTGTGACGCATTTTTATATCGATTTTAATTATATTGGTATTAAAGGTATGAATGACAATTTTATTTGATATAAAACTTGTGACATCATTTTCTACATAACTTGCATAACCCAGTGCAAGAATAGCTCAGAGCAAATTATTTGTTGCCTATTAATAACTTATATTGCGCCAATAATATATGTAAACAGGTTTGAATTAACAAGAAAAAACTCCAGTTATGTTTTATTTAAAAAAAATTCAAGCAGGTTTAAAATCAAAATGGCTTAATAAAGTAAGGAGCTAAGTTTAATGCTTGATACATTCTTAAAGATTGCCGTGTGTGCCTTTAAGATCTGTGTCCTCAAAATGTATAATAAAGTATATTTTGATTAACAAAAATTGTTTCTTTTGTTTTACAAAGTTGTTTTGTGTCCTTAGTTATGTCCCACTATGTGTTAGATGTGTCCCAGTTCGCCCAGCACCTAGGGCGTCAGCACCTAGTCCGCAGGTTCAAGTCCTAGTTCACTCAGCAGGTAGGGCATCAGCACCTAGTCCGCAGGTTCAAGTCCTAGTTCACTCAGCAAGTAGGGCGTCAGCACCTAGTCCGCAGGTTCAAGTCCTAGTTCACTCAGCAGGTAGGGCCTGAGCATCTAGTCCGCAGGTTTAAGTCCTAGTTCACTCAGCAGGTAGGGCTTCATTAACTAGTCTGCAGGTTCAAGTCCTAGTTCACTCAGCAGGTAGGGCTTCATTAACTAGTCTGCAGGTTCAAGTCCTAGTTTGCCCAGAAGGTAGGGCATCAGCACCTAGTCCGCAGGTTCAAGTCCTCGTTTGCCCAGAACCTACGGCATCAGCACCTAGTCCGCAGGTTCAAGTCCTAGTTTGCCCAGAACCTACGGCGTCAGCACCTAGTTCGCAGGTTCAAGTCCTAGTTTGCCCAGAACCTACGGCATCAGCACCTAGTCCGCAGGTTCAAGTCCTAGTTTTCCCAGAACCTACGGCGTCAGCACCTAGTCCGCAGGTTCAAGTCCTAGTTTGCCCAGAACCTACGGCGTCAGCACCTAGTCCGCAGGTTCAAGTCCTAGTTTGCCAAGAACCTACGGCGTCAGCACCTAGTCCGCAGGTTCAAGTCCTAGTTGCCCCGTGTGGGTCACGGGGCAAAGAATAGGGCCACTGCAGATCCCTTTGGAGGGGTAGGCAGAGAGGTAGAATCCCCCAAGATTCATGTTCATTTTATCATTTTTTGTTCATGTTCATTAAAGGTCTTCATCATGTTCCTGTATTGTTTCAGGTGCCTCTCGCTCACATCAAAAGAGCAGCGGCAGAAAAACAAGAAACGTGGCTCCAGCGTGAATGGAGTTTTACTATAGAATTTGCAGCAACTCTGCAGTTCAGTGTGAGAAGGTTCTAGGCCCATTTTCCATATTTTATCTCGATGTACATGGAGGATGAGCCTGTCATGTTCATGCCTGTTAGGCACCATATAACCTGTAATGTGTTGGTGCGCCTTAAAATCCCAATTCAATCAATTCAATCAGTCAAGTCCTAGTTTGCTTAGAAGGTAGGGCATATGCCGCAGGTTCAATACCCAAATCACTCAAGAGGTAGGTTATAATCCTGTAGTAGGAAGGTTCATGTCCCAGTTCGCTCAGAAGGTAGTGCATCAACTCATAGTCCGCAGTCTCATTTTGCACACAAGGTATGGTATCAGCACTTAGTAAGTATATTGGTGTCTCACTGGGCTATTCCAGATTATATCCGTACATCCCCCCTCCCCCAGCCTAAGGAAGGACTTTTAAACCCAAAATACCCAAAATGGACTATGAGCCATGATCTACCTACCCAAAATACCCCCCTGGATTTGTTCCCTAAACCTCCCACCCACGCTTCCACCAGAAAAAACGTTTCTTCAGGCCCCACCTGGAAAATCCGCCCGCAAAATACTCCTCCCACCCCCCTGGAAATCCCTTCCTTAACCAAGAACCCCCCCCCCCCCCACACACACACACACACACACACCCACCCACCCACCCACCCACCCCTTCCCCAAGGATTTGTTTTCTTTCTAAACACAACCCCCTGGATTTCTTTTCTTTCAACCCCCACCACCAGCAGAAAATCCCTTCATTACCCAAGACCCACCACCCAAGACCCTTCCCCCACCAAGGTTTATCCCTTTCCCCGGATACCAACCTCCCCCCCACACCCGCCCAACCCCTGGAAAAAGCTTCAGCTCATAGACGGTATAGTTAAGTCTCATTTAGTCCACAAGGTAGGGCTTTAGCTCATAGACACAGTATAGTTGTCTCATTTCGTTCACACGGTAGGGCTTCAGCTCATAGACTGTATAGATAAATCTCATTTCATCCACAAGGTAGGCCTTCAGCTCATAGATAGTTAAGTCTCATTTAGTCCACAAGGTAGGGCTTTAGCTCATAGACACAGTATAGTTATCTCATTTCGTTCACACGGTAGGGCTTCAGCTCATAGACTGTATAGATAAATCTCATTTCATCCACAAGGTAGGCCTTCAGCTCATAGATAGTTAAGTCTCATTTCGTCCACAAGGTAGGCCTTCAGCTCATAGACAGTTAAGTCTCATTTCATCCACAAGGTAGGCCTTCAGCTCATAGACAGTTAAGTCTCATTTCGTCCACAAGATAGGCTTCAGTTCATAGACCGTATATTTGTCTCATTTCGTCCATAAGGTAGTGCTGCTTCAATATCGAGAGGTCAATCGTCGCATAACCCGCATGTTCAGGTCTCATTTGGCTCGGTATGTAGATACTTGAATCGTGGTCTGAATAGTTGGCTCGTAGTCCGATGGTTAAAGTCGAAGTTTGTTGGGTAGGTATAGTCAGCTCGTAGTCCGAATATTCAAACGATGTTTTTGTGGTGGACGCAGACCACACTCTTATTCCTGAGTAAAACCAGTACTGTATACCTCCCGTCTCCCGCCATAACAATCGTTTATACGGATGGCGGGAGGTGTACAGTACCGGGTCTACACAGGAAAAATGGGTGGTCTGCATCCAACACCAAAAAAAAATCGACCATCATATATAACCATAATAACGTAAAACACAATATAAACAAACCCGAAGAATCGACACTCTCATTTCTCCTAGTGGGATTCGAATCTACAGTGGTGAGAGGAGAGAAGGTTTTAAACGCAGCGTCTTTTACCACCTCGACCACGGACGCATCTGAAGGTACAAGTCACGGGTCAAAAATTGCTTCTACTCTAGTCCACAGGTTCAAATCTCACTTCGTTCATTATTTTCTGCAACGTCAAGTCTCAGTTCGTATACATCAGGTAGAATATTGCCTATAGTCCGCTGGTCTAAGTCCCATTTAATGAGGTAGGCGAGTAGGTTGGTCATGGCTCATAGTCCACAGGTTTAAGGCCACGTTCATACAGCTGGTAGATCATTCCTCATAGTCCGCAGGTTTGAGCCACGTTCGTACAGTAGGTAGATCACTGCTCATAGTCCGCAGGTTCAACTCCCAGTTCATACAGCTGGTAGATCATTGCTGATAGTCGGCAGGTTTAAGGCCACGTTCGTACAGTAGGTAGATCATTGCTCATAGTCCGCAGGTTCAACTCCCAGTTCATACAGCTGGTAGATCATTGCTCATAGTCCGCAGGTTCAACTTCCAGTTCATACAGTAGGTAGATCATTGCTCATAGTCCGCAGGTTCAACTCCCAGTTCATACAGCTGGTAGATCATTGCTCATAGTCCGCAGGTTTAAGGTCACGTTCGTACAGTACGTAGATCATTGCTCATAGTCCGCAGGTTAAAGGCCACGTTCGTACAGTAGGTAGATCATTGCTCTTAGTCCGCAGGTGCAACTCCCAGTTCATACAGCTGGTAGATCATTGCTCATAGTCCGCAGGTTTAAGGTCAAGTTCGTACAGTAAGTAGATCATTGCACATAGTCAGCAGGTTTAAGGTCACATTCGTACAGTAGGTAGATCATTGCTCATAGTCCGCAGGTTCAACTCCCAGTTCGTACGGTAGGTAGATCATTGCTCATAGTCCGCAGGTTCAACTTCCAGTTCATACAGTTGGTAGATCATTGCTCATAGTCCGCAGGTTCAACTCCCAGTTCATACAGCGGGTAGATCATGGCTCATAGTCCGCAGGTTTAAGGTCAAGTTCGTACAGTAGGTAGATCATTGCTCATAGTCCGCAGGTTCAACTCCCAGTTCATACAGCTGGTAGAGCATTGCTCATAGTCCGCAGGTTTAAGGTCAAGTTCGTACAGTAGGTAGATCACTGCTCATAGTCCGCAGGTTCAACTCCCAGTTCATACAGCTGGTACATCATTGCTCATAGTCCGCAGGTTTAAGGCCACGTTCGTACAGTAGTTAGATCATGACACATAGTCCGCAGGTTTAAGGCCACGTTCGTACAGTTGGTAGATCATGGCTCATAGTCCGCAGGTTTAAGGCCGCGTTCGTACAGTAGGTAGATCATTGCTCATAGTCCGCAGGTTTAAGGCCACGTTCGTACAGTAGGTATACCATTGCTCATAGTCCGCAGGTTCAACTCCCAGTTCATACAGCTGGTAGATCATTGCTCATAGTCCGCAGGTTTAAGGTCACGTTCGTACAGAAGATAGATCATTGCTCATAGTCCGCAGGTTTAAGGCCACGTTCGTACAGTAGGTATACCATTGCTCATAGTCCGCAGGTTGAACTCCCAGTTCATACAGCTGGTAGATCATTGCTCATAGTCCGCAGGTTTAAGGTCACGTTCGTACAGAAGATAGATCATTGCTCATAGTCCGCAGGTTTAAGGCCACGTTCGTACAGTAGGTATACCATTGCTCATAGTCCGCAGGTTCAACTCCCAGTTCATACAGCTGGTAGATCATTGCTCATAGTCCGTAGGTTTAAGGCCACGTTCGTACAATAGATAGATCATGGCTCATAGTCCGCAGGTTTAAGGTAACGTTCGTACAGTAGGTGGATCATGGCTCACAGTCCGCAGGTTTAACTCCTAGTTTGTACAGTAGGTAGATCATTGCTCATAGTCCGCATGTTTCAGAACACGTTCGTACAGTAAGTAGATCATGGCTCATATTCCGCAGGTTTAAGGTCAAGTTCGTACAGTAGGCAGATCATTGCTCATAGTCCGCAGGTTTATGGCCACGTTCGTACAATAGATAGATCATGGCTCATAGTCCGCAGGTTTAAGGTAACGTTCGTACAGTAGGTGGATCATGGCTCACAGTCCGCAGGTTTAACTCCTAGTTTACGGTCACGTTCGTACAATAGGTAGATCATGGCTCATAGTCCGCAGGTTTAAGGCCACGTTCGTACAGTAGGTAGATCATTGCTCATAGTCCGCAGGTTTATGGCCACGTTCGTACAACAGATAGATCATGGCTCATAGTCCGCAGGTTTAAGGTCACGTTCGTACAGTAGGTAGATCATGGCTCACAGTCCGCAGGTTTAACTCCTAGTTCATACAGTAGGTAGATCATGGCTCACAGTCCGCGTGTTTAAGGCCACGTTCGTACAGTAGGTAGTAGATCATTGCTCATAGTCCGCAGGTTTAAGGCCACGTTCGTACAGTAGGTAGATCATTTCTCATAGTCCGCAGGTTCAACTCCCAGTTTATACAGCTGGTAGATCATTGCTCATAGGCCGCAGGTTCAACTCCCAGTTCATACAGCTGGTAGATCATTGCTCATAGTCGTATGGCATGGGAGACAGGGCAGGCCAGGCTGGCAGGTCAGTAGGTTGGTATTTAATTTCATATGTGCACCAGACTAAAATGACTGAGGAAACAAAGTAATACATGACAGAGTGCTGAAAACAGTACACACATATAATCCATAGTATTAGGCCTACATTAAAACAAAAATATACAATTCAACTAAACAATAAGTTGACGTGTGTAGTCATTAATAACTGGATAACTGGAAATGGTTTAGTACATGTATACTTAACCGTGTATTCATCACGTAATCAATCACGCGTGCGTTCCGGCGATAAATTGCATGTCGCTTAATCACTGAGAAACAGAGCTAATCACATATCTAACATGGTTTATTAAATTACTCAATGTTGATTGGTTACTGGGGTGGTCTGAAGAAAGCTATACAAACCTCTGACGTCATGTACGTCAACCGTTTATACGTCATTTTAAACGTCAGAAAACACGTTTACCGTTGAGACGTAATTTAAACGTCAGATGCAAAACAACAACGTTATTGTAAGCGACGCCACGTTCCAACAACACATTTAAATAGGATGAAGTTGTATTTTCTTGAGAGATAGGCATTACATATATTGTGAGAATGTGTTTGTATTTTGTGCAATCTCTCGACAAAATGTGTTTCATGATACATAAAACTAAAAATATTTCCACGGGTTTATATTGTGCGAGATCAAAACCTGGTGGTTGGGACTGGAAACACATCGAAACCGCGGGCCTTTTTTAATTTAACTTAACGTTGAGGCGGTCGTCGCCATCGCCGATGGAAAACAGCACGACATATATGCATTTTTTCTTTTTCGAAAAGGTGAGACAACTACTGATTAGTTATTGTCGTTCAAACCAAATTCTCCCGAACATTTTCACTAACAAGCAGTAGTCATGTCCGTGTCTATGCCAGATCAATCTACATTGTAAGAACGTAAACAAGGGAGAGAGCATTTCCAATATATCCAGTTTAATCGTTATGTAGGTAAGTTATCAAATGCCGAAAGAAATACGTTTCTTTAAAATGCTACCTGACCTGAAGCGTTACTTCGTTTAGATTTCTTCCACCACATCAATAGCGTTACAGAAAAAAAGATGATACAAATATGTCTACAAAGTCATTCTGGATTGTAAAGATACAAAACAAACTTGAAAACATTGAGTAGGAGATTGTAATTTCGAGTTAATGCATTTGACCGGTTAATCGTTGCATTGTTTTGTGTACTTTATTGTGTTTGGGTAGAAAAAGTCATAATTCCATCGAATTTTTGAAAAAACGACGAGTGTTCGACAATGTATGGACCACATCTTGCGCTATGTCAGACTTCTGGAATATATAAATACGAACAAGAAAATATTCATTTTCTTACCTTCGGTGTAAATTGTTCCTTCCACCACATCATCAGGTAACGTATGGATATGGTGAGTTCGTTCCGTAGGTAGAAAACCAGCTCGTAGTCCGCATGTTAAATGCAGATAGAGAAAATAAGTCCAAAGATTCAAGTCCGACTTCGGTCGGAAGACAAATGGAAGACGAATCGGATCATCTTGTAGGTCCTAAATCAAATTCAGTTGTCATTGACGTGTGTAACTATTTCAATTAAACGGTTGAGATGTCTATTAAAGACAGAAATAAATAAATACAGAAATCCGCCAGGCCTACATGATATTTAGGTAGGTAAGGGGTCCTGATGCGGAAATCTTTTCCAGAGTAAGCTTATTAACCAATGGGCCCGTACGCATAAAGCTTCTTAGCAATATCTTAACTCAAGTAAAAGTTTATAAATGTTTTAAACACCCTTTTCTATCGATCTAAGACGTTTTCTAAATGTTGCGCTAATAAGTTATGGATAAATAAAACCTACATCTGAATATTTATTTTAAAATTGATGGTTTGTAGGTTAATAAGGATATTTAAAACATATGTATTTTTTTTTACTTAAGCAATATTTTTTACTTAAGTTGCTTTATGAATACGGGCACAGGGGCGTAGCGTGGCATACTCCTTTACTCTTGGGAGTAACTTGGTAAAATAAAATAAAAAAGTAAAGATGTTGAAAAGTTTAAAAATGCAATAAAAATCAGAGTGGGCATGGGGGTGGAGGAGGGGGTAAGGGGGATGAAAAATATATATCGGGGAAGGACCCCCGAACTCACTTGTGGAAGATGGGTACCTACTCCCAACCTATCCCACACTCGGCACTTCGCACGTCATAGAAGTATGTTAAAAACAGCCACGATACGTCCCTGTCAACACGTAATTAATCAATGTTGCTTTCGATACCAGGATACTAACAGAGGGGGGGGGGGGGGGGGGGGGGGGGGGCTGTCCACGCTCCTATATTTTCAAATATCAATTAAAAACGAAACTTGCATCCATTTGCGGATTTTATAATTATCACTGTAAGTAACAAATGCCCCCGAAGTGACCTTTGACCTCTAAGTGTGACCTTGACCTTGGATCAACACGGACCTGGATTTTGTGCGCGACACGTCGTCTTGTCGTGGTAAGCACTTGTGCCAAGTTATTTGAAAACCCGTCATTATTGTCCGAGTTATGTACCGGAAATTGAACGGACTGACGGACTGACTGACGGACGCAGACTACTATATGCCACCCTTCGGGGGCATACAATACAAATGGCGCCAAAACTAGTCCCATTACGTTAAGCCGACGTCATGACGTCAATATTGTCGTCACGACGTAAACTTTGTTTTCTTTTTCCTGGTTAAGCAAGACCGGGCTTTTTCGGGGGGTGGGGACTCTATGTTTTGTATTTACAACTATTTTACCATGATTTCATTTAATTAAAAATGTATCGAACGTATCAACCATACACTCCTGTAACTAATGTATATCTAAAACAAAGATGGGACCAGATTATCTTCAAAAACCATCGAAAAAAAGTTCGCGCAGGTAAGAAGATGTATACTGTCTTATTTTGTGCACTGCTATTAATCAGGTTAAACTGTACTAAAATACAAATGTATAGAAACTATATTTACTAATTCCATTTCATTCCGCCTTTTTTTTCTTTTTGCCGCAGCGATGGCAGTGATAGACATATGTCCACCGAAAGTACACATGCATCTACAACTCAAGCTCAAGAAACTTCAGGTATTTTGAAGATAATTTATATATGTTTACCTGTTTATGTAAAACAAATTACCAGCACACTTTATCCGACACCATTGTCCTCATCAACAGCTAGATGCCTCTAAGCATCTTTAAAATATGTAGATATAAATTTTAGAAAAAAAGAAGAAGAGAATTCCTATATTCCCACGTTCATAAACGATAAATTGGGCCTGTTCCTTTGTTAGGGAACTATTCTTACCTCTGCAAGCGTCACTGGCATTGAACTGAAGATCATTAACAGTGCAGTGCTAACGGGATATGTAACAATTTGGATACCAGGAAATAATGGCGAAGTTCGATTTCCAAACAAACCTTGAGGTAAACGCATGTTGAAGAGATCCATTTACTGATAAAATATTCACCACTAAAATGCCTTTTTTTCAGAACGAAGAGATGAAGTTGTTACTTTATTCCTAAATATGAGTGAATAAGAGAAATGTGTAATTATATTACAATAATATCAAAGTATAAGGATTATGTCCCCTTTGTGGAATCCAATTGAAAGTGAATTAACAAAAGAAAAAATCAGAACTCAAATAATCCTGAATACTTTTACTTGTAACTTGCAGTTTAATAGGTTTGCACTTGTATCTAGAGAGTGCTATACTGAATAAAAAAATACAAACTTAATAAAAGTGTGTATTGGTCCATACTCAGCTTATGTCATGTTCAAGGCCATGTGTGTATTGACTAATTCACAGATTTATAAAGTATGTATTTATAATTCAAGGGTAGCACTTCCTAGATAAATGTGTTACCATATTAAACTGAAAGTTTCATGTAAACATATTCAAGGGAATTCTAATGTGTTTGTCTTCCAAATGCAATCTCAATGGGATTACACAAAAGGGGACAGTCAACGTATAATTAGGCCTACGGTATAAGATGTGGTATTTTATTTTATCATTATTTGCATCATCATTCTTTTAAAAGAAACACTGAAATTTTGATATTTTTTTTAAACTCACGGCGTCGCTGTGTTTTTTTCTGCATAACTTGCATGTGTGCAAGTAATTCTTGTTTGGGGCGCATTTTTCAGCCAAAGGTGTTTTAGACTTTTCAGACAAAATACATCTAGTACATATATAAGATGTATATCAATGAAACAGAAATTTTTAGTGGTAAATAACAATACCTTACTTTTCAAAATCGGTTGAGAAATAAAAAATTCATTCGCTGAAGCTGTTCTTGATGGGGCATTTTCAATGCAAAATTTTGCTGCATGAATTTTTTTTTTGATTTCTTAGAACTTTTATCCAAAAATGGTTTTAAATTGTTGAATATTCGTAAATTAAGACACCATGAAACTTTTATAGCACAATATAAAGGCTATCTGAAGTTATTTGAAATTTCTTAATTTTTTTACTGCCTCACCAACAAGGAATTTACATGGGAAAAGTCCCATCAAAAAATCATTTTGGTTTTAAAATATTTATTTCTCAACCAATTTTCAAAACGAAAGTATTTTTTATTTACCACTAAAAATACCAGTTCTAATGATATATAATTGTGTTTGCTTTACTAATTAGTCATTATATTGCACCAATAATATAATCAGCATTAAGGTAGGATAAAACTCCGAATATTATTTAAGTATATGCTTCCAGATTTAAATAAGAAATGATACTGGGTTAATAAACCGAAGTGATAATTGTGATGCTTGATAACTATTGTTTGGGGCGCTTATTTCAGACAAAATTCAACTGGTACCTAGATAAGTTGTATATGGTTAAAACAGACATGTTTAATTAAGAAATAGAATATCATTTACGGTGAATTATCGTGTAATATATCACGGTTTGGAGTTCAATTGTTAACAATAATTTCACGAGCCCGAAAAGCGAGTGAAATTATTTGTTAACAATAATTTCACTCACGAGCCCGAAGAGCGAGTGAAATTATTATTTACCTTTGAACGACAAACCGTGATATATTACTAGATAATTCACCGTAAACGTAGTCTCTATCATCCAGACACACTCAAGCTGACTGCGAGCGCTAGCGAGCGTCTGGACTCACTGTTCTTTAAATCATTTGACCGATAGACGGCGCCAACCGCCAAAACTGACTGCGACGTGACGTCATTTTGATTGCAACATCAAAGTGCACGTTGAATTACGCGCAACATTAGTTGCAATAGGATGTGTGTACGTCCTTATTAAATATACAATCAACTTCGTTTTATCGTAGTTTCTCTAAAAACATAATATAATCTTACAAAATGATGTTTAAAATTTAATTTTTAGCATTAATCGTGATCCGCTGACTATGTTTGGAGTAATTTTATTGCACAACATTGCGCGTAACATCACGTATTTTTTGACGCCGTCGTGACGTAGGGGGTGATTCCCACGGATTTCCATAACAAACTGAAGTTGACCAATCAGAGGCCGGTGATTTTTTTTTGTCCACACCTCGTTTTGATGTCAAAAATTTTAAAGAAGCTTTACTCCAGACCATCGTTTGGACTTCTTTGAGAGAAGTCTCCCGAGAGGTCTGGATGAGCGAGACTACCGTAAACGATGTTCTATTTCTATTCTAGTACCCCTAAAATGTGAAAATTACGCACACATCTGAAATCTTTCGCATTGCTTTGCTTACTCACCTAGCGTTGCAAACGTTACAGCGATATCTTTCGCATTGCCTTGCTTATTCTCCTAACGTTGCAAACGTTACAGTGATATATCATTGAATATAAACTAGGCTATATAGTGCTGGTGTATTAGAATTAAGAAATAGAACATCGTTTACTGTGAATTATCGTTTAATATATCACGGTTTGGAGTTCAATTGTAAACAATAATTTCACGAGCCCGAAGGGCGAGTAAAATTATTGTTTACAATTAAACGACAAACAGTGATATATTACAGATAATTCACCGTAAACGATGTTCTATTTCTATTCTAATACCCCTAAAATGTGAAAATAACGCACACATCTGAAATCTTTCGCATTGCTTTGCGTACTCTCCTAACGTTGCATACGTTACAATGCGTAATGCGCAATGCGCAATGCTTATTCTCCTAACGTTGCAAAATTACAGTGATATATCGTTCAATATAACGAGATATTTTAGACTAGGCTATATAGTGCGGGTGTATTAGAATGGTAAATAAAAATACCTTTCTTTTTAAAATCGTTTGAGAAATACATATTTTACAGCCAAAATGCTTTTTAGATGGGGCTTTTCCGAAGTAAACTCCTTGTTGCTGGGACATCAGAAAATTAAGAAAACTTAGATAACTTCAGTTAGCCGTAATATTTTGCTTTACAACTTCCAGAGTCTTAATTTATGTTTATTTAACACATTAAAACCATTTTTGTAAAAAATTATAAAAACAAAAATCAGATTTTTCATGCCGCAGAATTTTGCCTTGAAAATGCACAAAATCAACTTTCGCATCTGATTTTTTATATTATTTTTTAACCGATTTTAAAAAGAAAGTATTTTTATTTACTACTAAACATGTCTGTTTTAACGATACTCAACTTAATTAGGTACCAGTTAAATTTTGTCTGAAAAGTCCAAAAAAAACTTTGGCTGAAATATGCGCCCCAAACAATTCATTTCGGGGTTTGGTCTGGCTTGTTAAAGCGATTTTTTTTTGCTGTTATTGGCGGGATAGCTACTGTAATAAGTAATAAGAATGACCGCGATTATTATACCATACTCATGTTTCTTTTCTCCTTTTAATGTTTTTTTCCTGTTTCATAGACGACACAGTTATTGGATTATATACTGTATAAAGAACTGAACTGCTTATAAGAGATGGCATTTAAATGCCCCCGCCATCGAATTAAGTCTTTAAACACTTTAATAGATATGGCCCCTTAGTATCCGTTAGATACGGTGTCCTGTTAGGGCCATGTTACCATCGCATCTTACCATCGACCATCGCATCTTACCATCGCATCTTACCATCGACCATCGCATCTTATGGTAAGATGTGATGGTAAGATGGCCCTAACATGCAGCACACCGTAGTTAGACTATGAATTTTGCACGTGTGGGTGAACATTGAGGTGACGCTTAAGTGAAAGAGACAAATCTCAAACGGGAAGGTTTCAACACACTCTGGCAATGTGCATCCCGATATCATAACACATCTGAAGTCTAGCACAAAAATGATATATGGTGACAACAGGAATGATCATTCCATGCCAACCCTCCATTTACATCGAGATAAAATATATGCAAACTGGACATAAAACCTTCCACCCGCAGAGCTGCGGAGTTGCAGCCAATTTGGTTGTAAACTCTTCATTTTGAAATTAAATAAACCGCTTATTCAAACGTATATCCTGTTTTATTATATACGTTCATATTGTCCTGTTTAGTTTGCATTGAGCTAAGTGTGCACTATTTAACAGATAATGTATGGTGCTGAGGTCCATATACAAGTTTATGGACTGGACAGTCAGACCTAGAATGTTATATGGACCGAAGCGAAGCAGAAATAAGGAACTACTTTCAAATAATAGTGTCAACAAAAAAATACGTGTTTTTTTTTAACCTTTTATGGCAGAAATTGATAAAATAATTGAAATGGTCACTCATCCACTGTTTTTAACGTTATCGAATTGTAAACAAACTTTAGATAATCGCTTGATGTTTTTAATGACGTCATCCGACGTCGACGTCATTTTCGCGCAAAATAATCATCCACACAAAATAAAACTGAATGACAAGATAGGAATTCCATCAAAAGCTATAAAAATAGCACAAATACAATGAAAAGTAATAGACATATAATTAACATTGATCGAAAACAATATGAAAGTATACAATAAAAAGGTTATTGAATTTGTATGGCTAAATATTACTTGGAACTCGTTGTTTTAGCTCGTCGTCCTTTGCCAAAACAACTCGTTCCAAGTAATATTTAGCCATACAAATTCAATAACCTATATAATTGTCTTTTAAAGAAGACTGAAAGATCCTTGCACTCAGTGAAAATAAATCACGATTCCCGAGTAGTCCTTCTAATCTGATCGCTATATTTCGTATAATTTCATACTGTATATATCGATACAGAAATTAACGTTCAGTACTTCGTAGCGTAGGCTACAGCAACAGAACTGTAAATATACTGAAACGAAAAAGAAACGCAACTCGGAAATTTCCTCTATATATTGTATGTGACTATTGTACAATATCCTGCTGTTAATCGAATGGTACATGGCTACGTAAGACCTTTTCTTTCGGAACAAAAGACTAAAACAACACATAACACAGCAAATATAAGTCCTTCAAAGTTTCATTATTGACAGAGTAAGCGTTTGGCTCAAGCATGTGAGCAAACTTAGGATGCAACATTTTGCAAACTCTTTACGTTAAATACAGTACTGAAATGGCTCAATATACAGTTCTGAAATGGCTCAATTTTTCGAAGAGGAACTTCAACATTTATGAATTTCTTGTTACAAAGTGTACTGTGATTAAAACGTCTACAACATCACAGTTGTGGCCAACGTCTACAACATCACAGTTGTGGCCTTACTCTAACTAACTGCTTTTTTTGTTTTTACAAAACATCTTTGGATTTCTTTGGAATATGTGGAATTAAGTGTGCAGTATATACAATATATAGCGGAAATTCCTTAGTTGCGTTTCTTTTTCGCTTCAGTATAGTTACCCGTTGCTAATGTAGTTGTTTAATCGCGTGTATACTGGTATGATTTGTTTAATCACGTGTATACTGGTATGATTTGTTTAATCGCGTGTATACTGGTATGATTTGTTTAATCACGTGTATACTGGTATGATTTTCGCATCGTCCATAACGTTTTTGCAATTTTTTTTTCCACAAATTAGACAAGATGGTGATTTTATACCGAATTTCTAGTAACTATAATAAAGAAATGGAATAATCAGAAGAAAAAAACAACATATTACGATGTTAAAAAGCTACGAATGATTATCGGGTATTACTTTAATATTTCCAACTAGTATTTGTCTTTGAAATTGTCGGAGTTGTACCGTTAATGTTTGTTTATAAATTTTATTGATCTAACCTTTCGTACTATGCACTACAGGGTAGTGTACCCTGGTCTCGCAATGCACAGATTGCCCAACAGCGAGTTGATTGTCCTTGGTGAAAGGATGACTCTTTTAAATTGGCGTCAGTAGATCAAAGGTCAAGATCACTGTGATTCGACAATGTTACATAGTTTCCACGTAATAACCTGCAAAGGATTGCAACTACAGCGTAACTTCACCTCTAATATTACATTATGGTTGTATTTTTTTTTTAAGTTCATTAAGGGTTTAGTGTCTTTTGTTTGTGCGTTCATTGGGGGTATGAACAGTTGTCGAAGCACATAGCGCATAATTCCCGAAAGCATTTTGTACCCTATATGTGCTGACAACTAACAGTTCATACCCCAATGAACGCACAGAAATGAAGGGCATTTTGTACGCTATATGTGCTTCAACAACTAACAATTCATACCCCAATGAACGCACAAAAAAGACACTAAACCCTTATAATTGCAATCCACGGTTTTAAACTCTTTATCCAATTATTTTAATATCCCTGTCTTAAATCCGCCACTGTAAATCCGAACTATATTGTTACGCAGCACGCGTATTCTATGAATGGATTATGAAAGTAGTTCTTCGTAATGGTCACTGGAAAATGAACGTAGCTTAAATTGATCTCGTGATCGTCCTTTAACCAATCACATTGTTTGTATTATCTAAATGTTTGAGTGACAGCAATTATTTTATTTAAACATTTGTTATATATATATACAATTTGCTAAATGTATTTCCTGTAACTTGGAAAACAATCCCTTTTCAATTTGATAGAAAGAAGCGACCAATCTCTCGATCATCGAGAACGAGAACCGCCTGTTGCTCGATAAGATGAGACAAATAATAATGATGGGAGGCAGAATCGATAATGAGAATAATTATGAAAGCAAGAGGTAAGTGTTTTTTAAACAGCTACAATTAAAAAACCCATCAAATACTCGGAAGTAAATACATAATATGTATTTGAAAAGCGTTTAAGAAAACATGATTATTTACAGCCAAAACTCGGGCTTTTCAAATGCGAAACTTGTACAAATCTTGTTACTGGGACTGCAGAAAGTAATACATCTAAAATAGATTCGGTTAACCATAAAAGATAAAACATTCAGAGAGTGGAGGCGCGGGTTTTTTTTAATTTACATTTTACCAACACAGTGACGTTTAAACCGTTTTTGGATAAACATTCTAAAACTATTTTGTTGTTGTTGTTTTACAAATTAAAGCAACTATTTCCATGGAAAATGCCATGTCAATCAAAACAACTTTCGGACGGTTTAATAGTGTTTTTTTTTTATCTAACTGTTTTTAAAAGTATTGTTGTTTTTATTAACCGCTAAATTGCTGGTTTTCTTGATATAATAGGATTATTACTTCAGTAATTCGTGTTCAGAAAGCGAAAGTATCACCTCGAGTGGACATGTCATACCTACAGGATCTCACGAGATGCTTTCTCTACATTCAGTGTGTTCTGAAAGCGAAAGTATCACCTCGAGTGGACATGTCATACCTACAGGATCTCACGAGATACTTTCTCTACATTCAGCGCGTTCTGAAAGCTTGTATCACCTCGAGTGGACATGTCATACCTACAGGATCTCACGAGATACTTACTCTACAATCAGCGCGTTCTGAAAGCTTGTATCACCTCGAGTGGACATGGCATATATTCAGGATCTCACGAGAGGATTTCTCTCCAATCAGCGCGTTCTGAAAGCTTGTATCACCTCGAGTGGACATGGCATATATTCAGGATCTCACGAGAGGATTTCTCTCCAATCAGCGCGTTCTGAAAGCTTGTATCACCTCGAGTGGACATGGCATATATTCAGGATCTCAGGAGAGGATTTCTCTCCAATCAGCGCGTTCTGAAAGCTTGTATCACCTCGAGGGGACATGTCATATTTTCAGCATCTCACGAGATGCTTTCTCTACATTCAGCGTGTTCTGAAAGCTTGTATCACCTCGACTGGACTTGGCATATATTCAGGATCTCACGAGAGGCTTTCTCTACATTCAGATGCCGATTACGTAAATTGTAATGCCTGTCAAAACTGTGACTTTATAACTAATAAAAGCAATACTGTCAAGCAAGTTGAAAAGGAGAAGTTCCTGAGTCATACTGCCCGAGATGGTGTGAGCATTTCACATACTAGTATATAACTCACAAGCTTCAGGTTATAACAACTTAAATAATTCTCCATGTCCCTTCCATAGTAAAGTGGGGATGTTGAGAACCTGTTAAAAACTCAAACCGCATTAGAAATTATGGGAAACTTACTTTATCATGCAAATAAACATGTCTGCTATTGAACATCAACAATAAAATGGGGGTTGAATATCTTCTAGGAAAGAATTCTTCAGCTGTATACTAACAATTTTCGGTTTCTGATTACGTATGTTTTTCATCCAAACGGATCACGTCTTTGAGTACAATCGAAAGTAAACATAAGTAGGCACTATTGTAATATTAGCAATCGGCGATTTTGCTTAAATTTCTCACACATAGTGCTTTTTTTGTACGAACTGTGAATATACTGCGATAAATGGGAATCAGACCTAATGAACGGTGTAAAGGATTTGAACCTATTCGGTAATTTGACAAAGATACAGACTTCGAAACGAGGTTGGTCAGCCTGGTGTCAAACAAGCTTCACTACCACGTGTTATATAGAAAGCAGGGGTATCGTATTTTTAAAAAAAAATTGTATTTATTTTTAATAATATTTGCGGCTCTAGTGCCAGTGCAAACAATATAGTGCTGAAGTAAATTCTGTACGATTATTTACAGTTTAAACATGGAGAAGCGAAAACGGGAGTTGATTAGAGTTTTACACGAAAACATGGAAATTGACAAGCGTATTACAGCCAGGAATCCGAACTTCAGTACCAAGAAATTGCTAATGGACTGGCAAGTAAGTGTACTAATATTAAAGAAACTAACCCGTCAAATAATGGCAAAATTACACTACAAAACGGTTTATTAAAACTCTGACCAGGTGTTTAGGTCATATAACAATGGATATGTGCCGATTAAAAGACAGTTCGTATAGGATATTTTCATGGGTTCTTAAAATACCCATGACAGTATATGCGCAAAAAATATTTATGAGAATATGCGCAAAAAATAATTCCCTCCCCTACCACACCCCGGCATGACGATACGCATCAGTAGCGAATACCATGAGATATGGTCGAAATGTTTTGTTTAGCTTTTATCTAGATATATTTACATTGGTAAGTGTACTTTGATACGCGCATTGACTTTGCGTCTGAGAATCATGCTGTAAACCTGTTTGTTAAAGCAAATGTATAGTGCAGCTTTATAACTTGATATAAATATCGTTACTCAAAGATTGTCAAACGCATAATATAAGTTATATAACAACTGCAAGTTAAATAAAATATATGTTCTGTTCATAATAATACGTATATTACAATTGCATATTTATTATTGAATTTAAACAAGTTGACATATGTATACTATGATGAGAGGCTTGTAGTTTTTTGAAAATGTATTTTGAATAAATGTGTGTTCCAACTCGTTTCGAAATTATTAATTACGATAATTGCATAAAACAGCGTTTTTTGTTTTGTTATCAACAGAGACGTGTGTCCCTTTAAATACAGTGATATATGTTATGTATAATCTGTTTGTTTTTTATTTATCTAGATGAATCAAAAGTACCTGAGAAATATATCCAAATACCCACCGCCCAAGAACAACACAGCGGAGACTAATACTACTATGTGAGACTCAATGCATTTATTGTGTATATCAAATTAATAGTGTGACAATTACTCTAAAATGGTTAAAGGTAAAAATAAATAATCAATAGAAAACGAAGTCGAATGTTTTTGTTATGTTTTCAGACTATCACATTAATTTTCTTACGATATTAGAAGAAGCAAAAGAAGAAGAAGAAGAAGAAGAAGAAGAAGAAGAAGAAGAAGAAGTAGAAGAAGAAGAAGAAGAAGAATAAGAAGAAGAAAAAGAAGAAGAAGAAGAAGAAGAAAAAGAAGAAAAAGAAGAAATGTCTAACAACTGTAGTATATATCTGTCTAATAGTGATTTACAGTTATCTATATACACTCTCTCCCTCTCTACCCCTCACACCCCACATCCTCCTACCCCACCCATCCAAATACAATAGGTCGAAATTGGTCCGTAAAAGTAAGAATAGGTCTATCAACGGTACGTTCTTTTGGTAATGAATCTAGATGCATGTGTATGACGTTTGAAGACAGCTATCGTTGACTTAGAAACAGAGCTATTGAAAAAAAACGTTGAACAGAAACACTGACGTGTGAAACGTACAGTCGTGATGACCTTCTTTTGATAGTAATTTACTCAGTCTCGGCCGGGTGACCGAGGCTATAATTTACTGTACTTATCTAGTAGTCTAGATCATCAAGGACGCTTGCTTATTTTCAAGACAAACGTCTTGAACTGTTCTTCTAAAAAACGTTTGAAGTTTGCCGAGATTTTGGTATCGTTTCTGATTGGCTGTTACTGACGCACCTTCTATCGAAGATACACAGAACGGCAGAAAGACACTAAATTAATAAATAAATAAAGAGGGAAACGTCATCATTATATCGACGAACCAAATTCGGATTATCAGAAATGATTTCATAGCAAAATAATAATTACGGTCATGTGCTTCCGGTTTCAAATTTGTTTCTGCACAAACGGTCAAGTTCACAAATGGGCAAGACGTTTGTACTTACAATCAAGCGTCGAAGACGATCAAGACTACTTATTTAGATGGATATGTGCAAGAAGGTTGAAGAGTATCATGGTTTTCTGGGATTTAGAAACGGAGCTACAGCAGAAATTCTAGCGGCGGCAACTTTCAACAACTGTTACGTTCGCCACATATGTAGTAGTCTAATGCATTGTATGTTACTATAAATACATTTACGCTGCACACACAGTATACTTTCGTTTCTCCAGTGTCATGTGAAACGTATTGGATAAAATATTATCCTGACTGGAATGTAGGAATGTTTTGGGGGTATAGTTTCTAAATTGCAGCAAATAAAACGATGTGCTCAGATACCATTAACATCCAAACTAGCATATTTTGCATAATATTAACATCGTGTGTAAAAGGTTTAGGGTACTACTTTATTTTTTATTCGTCCCAAACTTCCATACACTTCCTTACCTTACACTTCCTTACCTCTTATGCTTCCTTACACTTCCTTACCGTACACTTCCTTACACTTCCTTACTTTACACTTCCTTACCTCTTACGCTTCCTTACACTTCCTTACCTTACACTTCCTTACCTTACACATCCTTACACTTCCTTACCTTATGCTTCCTTACCTCTTACACTTCCTTACATTACACTTCCTTACCGTACACTTCCTTACCTTACATTTCCTTACCTCTTATACTTCCTTACATTTCCTTACCTCACACTTCCTTACACTTCCTTACCTCTTATACTTCTTTACCTCTTACACTTCCTTACCTTACACTTCCTTACCTCTTACACTTCCTTACACTTCCTTACACTTCCTTACACTTCCTTACCTCTTACACTTCCTTACCTTACACTTCCTTACACTTCCTTACCTCTTATACTTCCTTACCTTACACTTCCTTACCTCTTACACATTCTTACCTCTTATACTTCCTTTCCTTACACTTCCTTACCTCTTATACTTCCTTACCTCTTACACTTCCTTACCTTACACTTCCTTACCTCTTACACTTTCTTACACTTCCTTACACTTCCTTACCTCTTACACTTCCTTACCTTACACTTCCTTATACTTCCTTACCTCTTACACTTCCTTACCTTACACTTCCTTACCTCTTACACTTCCTTACCTCTTACATTTCCTTACCCCTTACACTTCCTTACCTTACACTTCCTTACCTTACACTCCTTACCTCTTAAACTTCCTTACCTTACACGTCCTTACCCTACACTTCCTTACCTCTTACGCTTCCTTACACTTCCTTATCTTACACTTCCTTACACTTTCTTACCTTACACTTCCTTACACTTCCTTACCTTACACTTCCTTACACTTCCTTACCTTACACTTCCGTACCTATTACACTTCCTTACCTTACACTTCCTTACCTCTTACACTTCCTTACTTACACTTCCTTACCTCTTACACTTCCTTACCTTACACTTCCTTACACTTCCTTACACCATGTAACAATTTTACTATTTACGGATTAATGTAAAAACAATCCGTATTATATAAAGATAACAAAGCATATAAAACAGACACCCCGGAACTGCCTTGTATCTCCCCCAAAACCATCAAATACAAATGTGCTCTACAGTGCTGCATTTTGTCGAACGATTTAGCAAAATTGCAATCCATTTAATCACGTTGTCGTTTTTGTTTTCCTCTTACCCATTCAGTGTAATTACTCAACACATTGACCAAAATACGGATCATTTGGCAATTTATGAAACTATTTAATGACAAGAGCGCCGCCTAACGGGGAATTATAAGCCCGTTTGACAAGGGTGTAATGGCTAGAGGAGTTCCTAGGTGTCAAGTAATTATGACATTGACCTTTGTCCTTCCGACAAGAAAAAGATAGGGGTTGTGTTTTAACCAAAAGTACTATTATTATAAAGTTTCAGAACTGAACATGCTAATAAATAACAGCCGGGAAAGTATTTTTTATTAGCAGGTCAAAGTTACCCTGACATTTGACCTACTAACGGTCATGGGTCGTTCTTGCAAAAGATATTCTAATCGTATACAGTTTCAAGACTGTATGTATACTAGATAATCAATTATAGCACAGAAGTCAGGAAGGCGTTTTTCATGATCGTATCGCTGTGACCTTTGACCTTCTTACTCCCAAAATCAACATGAGTCATTGTGTTAACACGGATACTATTTCTGTAAAGGTTTCAAGAGTGTAGGTCATTGTGAATCCAACAGCAATATGCTTCTTCCTCTCACCAGTGAAGTTTAATAAGTGTGGGTGTTATGTTTTCGAAGTTATTGCGAAAAATGTAATATTTGATTAAGGACATGGCGATCTGGACCTTTAACCTTCTGACACCAAAACAATATGTTTTCCCCCTCTCGCCAAGGGCAATGCACCATGCGTGTCATCGTTATGGTTTCAAAGATATGAGTGTGGTATTATTGTATTGAAGTTGTAGCATGGAATGCGTATTTCCATATAAGGTCACGGCGTCCTTGACCTCTGACCTACAGACCTCAAAAACTACAGACCTAACAACTAATATTCCTCCTCTCTCCTAGAGCAATGTACCTTTGCAGTGTTTCATACGTGTGGCTGTTATGGTTTCGCAGTTTTATTCCGGAAGGCATACTTGTTTACGGACGCACGGACGATCACATACCATACTACGTATAATTCAAGTATTTCGTCCCATCTAATACATTCTGAAGTAATTTAACAACAATCCAAACACACAATGCAACTTGTTTCTTCTAATCAGAATCAATAGAAACTATGTAATCAAAGATGAAACCTGTTGTCGTTTGAATTAATGTGATTAAAACACAGTTCACGCGACACACATTTTACAAGTTGTTCATTATTCTAAGAAAAGTTTACTGTCGAGGTTTGTTTTAAATATACAGAGTATAGTCTTCGATAAGGAAATTAATACAGATTAAAACTATGTTTGGCGGACACATTTCGTGGTCCCACCTTAATTCCATATAAGCAGGGTTTTATAACGGATATTTCGAGCAATAAAACATGTTTAAAAACATTTGTTACTGAATAAATGCGATATCCTGTTTAAAATTACCTATTAAATGTTTTAATTTTACAATATATGCAAACTTTTTAAGCCGAAATTAAGATGTTTTTCATACCCCAGCCAACCCCGTTTTCGCTTCTTGGAGAAGGGGCTAGATGGGGATTAAAGTTAATACTCAGACCACTTAATGAGGATAAGCAAACACTTAACTGTAATATTGCATAGAGCGTGAATTATTCTAAGTCATTTCCGAGTTGTTGAATAATATATCGCCCTCTTAAATTGATAAAAATAGAAGCAAAGGGACGTAACTGAATATGCGTCGATCTAATACAATTTAGGGCTGTTTTGACAGCTAGATCTTCGTCGGGACCGTACAGACAGGAGGGTATATAACAACAGCGAGTGATTTGAACCATACTGCACATTTTAGCGTATGGTAAAATCAATGTAATGAAACTTTTCAATCGATGAAATTTTTTAAACAGTGTCAAATGAAACCATGTAACCAAAGAATAGACTATCTGGTGTCCTTTGAATTATAGATTATGCCCCCTTTTATGGAACACATTGAAAGCGCATTAACAAAAGAAAAAAAAGAACTCAAATAATCCTGAATATTTTTACATGCAACTTGCAGTTTAATATATTTACACTTTTATCTAGACTGTGCTATTCTTGAATAATAAATACTAACTTTATAAAACTCATGTCAAACTCAAGGTCATATGTATATTGACAAAGTCACATATTTATCAGTATGTATTTTTATTACATTTCTATGCGTGAAAGATCGGGATTTCTCAGTGCAAGACTATTCATAATCGCTAAATATTAAGAACACAATAATTAATAACTAAGTTGCTAACTTAGAACACAATAATAACTAACGTTGCGACGTTGAGTCGTGACGTCAACAAAGTGTTGTTGACGTCGATGTCATCCGCCGATAACGTTCAATAAAGCGAATATTTGTTTGCAAAAACGTAATTTAAAATGTAATAAATAGATTATTTAACTGCTGGGATCGATTATTGGGTAATCCTTCACTTGATGGTAGACGTGCTTTGTTTTTTCACTCACTCGCGTGCGCTCGTTCGTGAAAAGAACCACACGTCTACCACTCGTGAAGGATATTCCTATAATCGATCTCAGCTGTTAAATAATCTCTATATGATTTAAGGGTAGCACTGCCTAGAAAAATGTGTAAACACAACTGAAAGTGTCATGCAAAAATTTCAAGATTATTTGACTTCTTGTATTTATTTTTTTCAAATGCAATATCAATGGGATTACACACAAGGGGACAAACTCCTTAATCTGGTTAGAACACAGATTATGCAACACACCTTTTATATGTAGCGTAAAACCTCTCCATTTGAGTGACGCATGTACGAGCTAATTTATCAGTAATAGTTTAAATTTAAATAAAAAGAATACTCATCTTTGATAACTTCGTAGTTGCTGTCGCTCTCGACCAAGATGTCAATAGTTTGTTGGAGTTGACCGTCGTTTTCGTCCTTTATATGGATATTCTGGTCTCGAGTAACACAATCCGCAACGGAAAAAATGTCTAGTTTGGAAGTCTGTCGAACTTCTTTCTTGAAACTCCTCTGCCCTGGGAACATCGTGTCTTACTCAACACACCATCCCCCACTAACTCTAGTGACCCATATCCCAACCGCCAGGAGATTATCCAGCAACTGGAATTACTGTAGTTAACGTTACGTCTAACCTAATTGCCGTATGACAAGTCAGAAAAACAAATTTTCGGGAATGTAGCGTTCTTATTTCCAATGTGAATACAAATTAAGTGCACGTGGATTTCATGATTTCTTAACAAATGTGATGGATGGGTCCTTAATGTCTTGACTGGCGAGGTGAGAAAGCATCAATGCCCACAATTTGAGCAACAGAATTATCAGGAAATGTCGAAATGTTACATGGTCTCTAGTTACACTAACACCCGCAATAGGCTAAAGTACCCAGGCATAGCACTAATACGAATGGTGAGATTTAAACATACTGTACAGGCGCACGAAACTCGTGCAAGATACACGTGAACGCTCATTTGCTCTCAACCTGTGTAGATAATACATACGGATGGCGGGAGGTATACAGCACTGGTTCTACCCAGGACACATTGTGCCATCTGCCTCCACCATTAACACATCGACGGTCATATATAGCCTAAAATATACTGAAATGACGTAAAACGCCATTCCGCCAACCAGTCAACCAACCCTTATAGGTGTATGTAACTGACATTCGGCAGGGCCAGATTTAACACAGGGTCATCATTCAAACGAACTTGGTAAAGGACCATAAGCTACAGTACATGGAAAAATATTAGACCTCTATCTCATGTAGTTTCAGAGAAGATTTTCAAATGTTTTTCTTATATAACTCTATGTAACAATATGAAGCCCAGGGCTGGCCAGAATTGACATCGGGGAAATCATTTGAACAAAGTGTTGGAGGACTATAAGCTTATGCAGGATATAATTTTGAGAGCCAGCTCAAAGCCTTGTGGTTTCCGAGAAGAAAACGTGTTAAGTTTTTCCTTATATATGTCTATGTAAGACTAATGACCCTTGGGCGGATCCAAATTTGACACCAGGGTCACCATTTAAACAAACAGTAAACTTGGTAGAGGACCATAAATTATGTTGCATGCAATATATGATAGCTCTATAACTTGTGGTTTCAGAGAAGTTTATTTTTTAGCGAGACCACATTTGTCCCCAGGGTCTCCATTTAAACAAACTTGGTCTGTTTGCGTGTTTGTTTCTGTGTTTTTTGGTTGACTGTCCTACTTGAGTGCTACTTTCCCTGTCCGATCTTTTTATATTTTTTTGGTAGCGTTTTATGTTACATGCTAACTCATAAGACATCTAGCTCTGCAGGATCGGGTCAGATTTTACCCGATAGTCACAATTTGAACGGACTTGGTAAAGGATCATAACCTACATGCAATATATGTCTGTGAGCTCTATACCTTGTGGTTTCAAAGAAGTGTGTACGTTTTTGTCACCATGAGTTCCATTTAAAACATGTGAACCCTGGGAAAAAGACAAATTTGACACTAGTGTAGTCATTTTCAAGAAAAACGTGGTAGAAGACCATCGCGTATGGTATAGGCATACTGCTATGGTATAAGCATACTGCTATGGTATAGGCATACTGCTATGGTATAGGCATACTGCTATGGTATAGGCATACTGCTATGCATACTGCTATGGTATAGGCATACTGCTATGGTATAGTCATACGGCTATGGTATAGGCATACTGCTATGGTATAGGCATACTGCTATGCTATAGGCATACTGCTATGGTATAGGCATACTGCTATGGTATAGGCCTACTGATATGGTATAAGCATACTGATATGGTATAGGCATACTGCTAAGGTATAGGCATACTGCTAAGGTAAAGGCATACTGCTATGGTAAAGGCATACTGCTATGGTGTAAGCATACTGCTATGGTATAGGAATACTGCTATGGTATAGGCATACTGCTATGGTATAGGCATACTGCTAAGGTAAAGGCATATTGCTATGGTAAAGGCATACTGCTATGGTGTAAGCATACTGCTATGGTATAGGCATACTGCTAAGGTATAGGCATACTGCTAAGGTAAAGGCATACTGCTATGGTAAAGGCATACTGCTATGGTGTAAGCATACTGCTATGGTATAGGCATTCTGCTATGGTATAGGCATACTGCTAAGGTAAAGGCATACTGCTATGGTATAAGCATACTGCTATGGTATAGGCATACTGCTATGGTATAGGCATACTGCTAAACATCTGGCTCTTCGCGTTTCAGTGAAGAATATACTTTTAAATAGTCTCCTTTAAATTCTGTGTAAGCCTGTGACCCCCCTATAACACGTTGGTTCAAATAGTGATTCTGGGTTCAAAGTTGACCTGGCTCCAGGGCTCATTTGTTTTGCATATATTTATATAGGGCAACAAAAGAGTTTCTTCTCTGAAACCATAAGGTATAGAGCTCTCATATATTGCATGCAGCATAAGTTATGGTTCTTGTCCACGCTTGTTCAAATGGTGGCCCTCGGGTCAAATCTGGCCCTACTCTGACTATAAGCTTATTGGACAAGCAAAATATTAGACCTCAGGCTCTTGTAGTTTCAGAGATGGAGATTTATTTAAAGATTCTTCTCTATAACTCTCTGTAAACTGTGACTCCTGGGGCAGGGCCAGATTTAATCCCAGGGTCACCATTTCAACAAACTTGGTAAAGGATCATATGTTTATGCTGCATGTACTATATGAGAGATCTATGCCTTGTTGTTTCGGCGAAACAGATTTCTTTTAAAAATGTTCCTATATAGCTCTTATATTCTTTATCTATGATCTACAGGGTGAGGTCAGGTTTTACCCAAAGGTCACCATTTGCACAGACTTCGTAAACGGACTAAGTATTGCTGTTCCGGCGGCGGCGGTGGCAGCGTCAACATTCGACTTTTAGCGTTTCGGTCACTTTCTCGCAAACTGTATGCACTAGACCTTTCAAACTTTTCTTATATTTTATCTTGGGTGGTGCATCGTAACGTGACAAAGCAAATGTGGATATGACCTTGACCTTCTAAGCACAGACAATATATATTTTACATTCAACTTTTGCGTTTAGGTCACTTTATCACAAACTGTATGCATCGATCTTTCAAACTTTGCTTACAGTTGTATCTTGGGTGGGTGGTACATCGCAATGATACAAAGCAAATGTGGATGTGACCTTCACCCTTCAAGCAAAGGGCAGATTACTTAATAATATTTAGATTCAACTTTTGCGTTTAGGTCAATTTCTCACAAACTTTATGTACTAAACCTTTCAAACTTTGCTTGTAGTTGTATCTAGGATGGTACATCGCAACGTGACAAAGCAAATGTGGATATGACCTTGACCCTTCCAAGCAAAGGGCAGATAACTTAATATTTTTTGCATTCAGGTTTTGCGTTTAGGTCACTTTGTCATGGTGTATTTTCAAACGTTGGTTATAATTGCATCTTGGTTAGAACACTGCAACGTGACAAGGCAATGTGGATGTGACCTTCATCCTCCAAGCAAAGGGTAGATAACTCAGTAATTATTACGTTTGCGAACTATAACTATGCACCAGATGTTTTAACCTTAGATTGTAGTTTAATCTTTGGAAGACAAAAACTTATTTTGACTTAAATAATGTCACAATGTGTATTGGGTAGTGCAACTTTTCATCCATGAACTTGGCCTAGCTTTTTGGGGCAAAGATTTTTTTGCAAAATGTTATTTTGCTTTTAAACGAATAGATTTAAATATCATTCATCAGCAAAATGTAAACTCTGCTGTTTAAGAAATAATAAATAAGTCCTGTGTTTTATCGATGAATAATGATGCAGATAGGAGTTCGGATGCGAAGTAATTAAATCATGAGTGCTTAATCACGAGTGATTTAATTACTCGCATCCAAACACTAACTGTATTTTATTCACCGATAAATTACAGGTACGTATTTATTATTTCTATTCTAAAACAACAATAACCCCATTGTTTACGTTATTGTGGGTGCACTATATATTATCTCGGAGGTCAAGGCAATCAGGCTGCTATGTTTACAGGCTGTTCCCTTGGGCGCCCCGTATGCAAAGTTCTGCGCAGTACAATATGTTCAAATACACTACCAAGTGACGTCATGTAACGTGGCGCTTTCAACGGATGAAATGGAACAGCTGTATTTTATCGTAGAATAACATACAGCTGTATCGAGATATTTCCTTGTGTATATGAAAGACTGCGCAGGTCGTGTTAGAATCTACGATAAATACGGGTTCGAGTACCGATTGAGGAACGAATTATTTTTTCACCGCGGGATATATTTGGGGGCTCGTCCGGGATCTACCTGAGAAACACTGGCAGTGATTCTCCTGTACAATTAGAAATTCAGGGACGGGTACATAAAACATGTGACCCTAACACCTCTCCCCTCACCCCGCCGCCCTCCTCTCCATCTCAAAATTGACCACAATATCGCCATTTGAACAAACTCGGTAGATGTCCATACGCTATAGTAAATGCAAAATATTAAACCTCTGGCTCTTTCAGATTCAGAGAAGAAGTGTGTTTTTATAAGATTCTGCAGAATATTGCATTTTTCAGCAAATCAAGGGCCAGAACTCCGGTAAAAATAATCCGATCTGGTTTTCGAACTTGCCCAGTTTGGTAAAGATCTGATTAATAATGAAGGTCATATTGTGTTCACAAGGCAAACGTTAACGGACGACGGTCGACGGACAACTCACCACCCCATAACCTCTGCTGGCCTTCGACCCCTCTGTCTTTTGGCGGGATTTGCAGTGATCCTGTTCTACACACGGGGTCGGGAATTAAACAAATAATAACTACCTCCAAATATAGGGAGCTAATAATAAACCAAAGAGAACACATGCTTAAACATAATGTGAAAATATAACCGTTTCTGATAATGACGTTTTTAATCATTATTTTGGATATTTACAGAAAAGAACGTGATAAGTAGTGTGTTCAATGGAACTTGAGTATCGTTTATTTATATTTATATCATGTTGTTAAAACAGTTTGTATTCAATCCTTATAGTGTGTGGTGGGTGACTTAAAACTGAACACATATATGAGAAAGTCTCATCTGAATTCATTCACGGAGTCTATATATACACGCTTCCCTGGTCGAGGGGTTAACGACGTTGCGTTGTAAACCTTCGCCTTTCGCCGCTGCGGGTTCGAATCCCAATGGGAGCTCGACTTGTAAGTGAGGAAGTGTCGATTCTTACGGATTACGTGAGGTGTACAGTACTGGTTCTACCCAAGAAAGGTGGGTTGTCAAAAATATCGACAGTCATATATAACCTTAAGTATGTTGAAAAAGGCGTAAAACGCCATACAAAACAAGCAAGCAAAGGCTTCCGTGGTTTGAATACTTGTTGTTTGTATTTAATTGCTTTACATTGATTTCATAAACGTTTCATACATATACATTGTATTTATCTAAATGCTTAATTGGACTTCGTTTACTGCATATTATTTGATGCTTAGAAATTAAGTAATGGTTTTTAATAGTGAAATATCATTTGGTCTAACTACGAAAAGAATTAATAAGACGTCACATATTATGTGTTATATCTAATTTGTATTTATTAAATATTCTTACGGATAGAGGGAGGTGTACAATACTGGTTCTACCCAGGAAAAGTGGGTGGTCTGCCTCCACCACAAAAAATCGACCGTCATATATAACCTTACATGTGTTGAAAATGACGTAAAACACCATACAAACAAACAAACAAAACAAAATTAAATATAGAGTGTATTTAGTAATGATCATCATCATTTATTCAATAGAACTGAGCTGTTATTGATTCCAATCTGTGGAGATCGCTGAGCCCGATATTTATTTATACACATATATAGGTTTATTATACTAAATTCCATTTTGTTTATTTCGCCCATTGTTTTCTCGTTTAGGGCAAATCAGTCTTTAAGAAGCTGTGACCATACGCCGCTGGCCATGGAATGGTATGAAAATACCACATTGAAGGTTCCATGTTCACTGTCATATGCAATACCATCTTCGGGATGGCTAAAATGTTCATACTATTGACATTTTAAATAAGATAAGATAAGATAAGCTAAGATAAGCGACTTTATTTAAAGAGGGTAACATACTGAGTTCTGCTCGGGGCTAGAGGACGTGAACGGTAGTAAGCATTTTATTTTTCAATACCCATTTTTGAACAATCTCAATCAAAACGAAACTGCAATGTTTATCGTGTTTAGCGATTTGTAAGATTCCCCTTTCATACTATTTTTTTTAGTGATCTTTACTTATGATTATCAAAAGTTATATTTAGCTAAATATCTTGTTTTGATTTTTGGGATCTATAAGAGGTGTGCTATAATGTAAGTTAACAGAAAGCACACATACATATTTAACACAGAACAACGCATGATATACATTAGTTCTCATCAGATCAGAATACATCAATTACCAACCAATCAGCGGGCAGGTAATAAAAAATATAGCTTCCTATATTAGGGAACTCAGTACAGAGCTTAGAGCTATAAGGTAGACCTATGGAAAATGAATTGGTTTTGTATGACCATCAGTTTTTTTTAATGGAACAGTCCAACTAGCTGTAAGTTATACATTCGTAAAACATTAAACGATTGCGTAGTTAATTTGAGAAGTGTAATAGCTGTACAGAATACTGGTTGATCCTCTTCGTAACTGATTTCCTGACGCGTATATCTTTCTGACATGGGTTTAATAATGTGGATTTAAGCTCGTCATGCTTTTTCTTTACGCTTAAAAAGTTATGTATGGTTTCATGACGCGCTGCTTCAATAGTTTAAATAATGTGCGATGTTGCCGCGTTATGCAGTGGTTGTTTACAAAAGTTAAATGTTTCTTGTTTCATGAAGCGTTTTAATACACAAGATTTCATGAAGCGTTTATACACAAGAGTTGGACAATGTGCCATTTGCCGGTGTATGCAGTGGTTGGTTACACTTACACAGTTAAGTATGGTTTCATGCTTCTCAATAATAATGTACCATGTTGCCGCGTTATGCAACACTTGGTTGTTTACGATTCTGTGGTTAATTTATAATAAACAAGAGCTCCACAATGTGCCATGTTGCCGATGTGTGCAGTGGTTGGTTACACTTACACAGCTAAATTATTCCGGTTTTAGTACAAGTTCCTATTCCGTTCAATAATGTGCATATGAACCGCGTTATATATTATATGTAGTGGTTATTTACGCTCACAGTGTTATACAATTATAATTTCATTACGCTCTGCTACTCAGAATGCCGGGATATACATTGCTTGTATGCGCTTTCATAGATATCATGACGCGTTCCTACTAACAGGTTCAGTAATGTGTCATGTTGCCGGGTTATACAGTGGTTGTATGTGCTTCCATAGATACATCATTCCGATTTCATGACGCGTTCCTACTCACAAATCCAATACTTTGTCATGTTGAATCGTTATACAGTGGTTGTATGCGCTTCCATAGATACTTTATTCTGATTTCGTGACGCGTTCCTACTAAGAAGTTCAGTAATGTGTCCCGTTGCTGATTTATACAGTGGTTGTATGCGCATCGATATAATTCATTATTCTTATTTCATGACGCGTTCCTACTCACACGTCCAATAATGTGCCATGTTGCCGCGTTATACAGTGTGTTTATGCGCTTCCATTGATACATTATTCTTATCTCATGACGCGTTCCTACTCACAAGTCCAATAACGTGCCATGTTACCGCATTAAACAATGGTTATATGTGCTTCCATAGATACATTATTCTGATTTCATGACGCGTTCCTACTCACAAATCCAATACTGTGTCATGTTGCCGCGTTATACAGTGTTTGTATGCGTTTTCATAGATACATAATTCTCATTTTATGACGCGTTTCTACTCAGAAGTTCCATAATGTGCCACTTTGCCGCGTTATGCAATGGTTGTATTTTCCAGGATTTTACAAAGCACGCGATAGCTTTGCCAATTTTATTCTCCTGGACATATATCCACCCTAATAAGTTGTAGGCGGTTTCTTTGTGCTTCAGGTTCGGGTCGTCTTTGATCACCCACTCCATGTTGTCTATGGCGACGTTCTTGTGTGCGTTCTTGTTCAGTTGTCTATAAACGAGGTACTGCATAAAGAAGAGAAACACTTTAGCATCAACCGCCGCCCAGTCATACCAGATGTCCGAGTCGGCATGACGTGATCCTGCTGGTGTACCGACCGACCGGAACATTTCATACCTTAACGCGTCAAGCAATAGCGTGAATGCCTGTGGTGGAAATATTACGCATGTAGTGAAATACGGTGCTGCCTCCTGCATATCAAGATTACCGTCCGATATTTTATTGAACGGTGTCTGGTTTGCAATGTGTTCTTTAAAACGACACCCGCATGCAGCTGTCATAATTGATATACAGCGCTCTTGTTGTTGTAAGCATTTTTCACAAACATCATACCGACCAAGCACGTGCAGAATGGAAATATACCCGAGACATATAGACAGACCATTTGTATTGTCATCCATACTTGTGTTTAAGTACTTCAGTATAAGAGACAAACACAATCTTCTGGTTCGGACGTCTTCTATGTTTTCTATTCCATATGCCAGAATAGTTTGGGCGATGATTGGCTTAATGTGTGATATAAGTGACATTATTGCGGACTTTGTTTCTTCTTCTGAATGTTCCGATATGACATCTATACTTCGTAGCCTACATAGATGTGATAGTGATTTTTCTAATGAAACGCGTAATTCTGTGTCCATGCCTATATATTGACACCAAATCAATTGAAACTGTGAACATCTTATTTTGTTTCTTAATCTATTGATATATATATGTTTAACCACTTGTGTGCGTATAACCGGGCAAGGGATATACGGATTACAAGCTGCACGTGCAAGTTGTTCTCCCAAACCGTCACACTGTATACGGAGTAAGAACGTACATCCCTCTGATAGTAGCCCGTGTATAACTTGGTACAGTTGCACTCGTACATCTCCCTGAATCTTCCTGGCAAACATATTCACCTCTTTGATGAAATAGTTTGGGCAGAAGCCGACATTGACCAAATGCATTAAAGTGTTCATACAATAGAACACACATGTCATTAAATTATCAGGCGTCCATAATTCTGCTGGTAATATTTCCACCATATACAAGATACATGTCTTACAGTGGTACGAGCTGAGGGAATCTTGCCTCATTTCACGTTTTATTAAATCCTTCTTAATGATCTTTAATAGGACGTAACACTTGAACTGAACAGGTGTAAGTCGGAACATGAGTTGTCTTTCTTGGAGCGAGAATGATATCCTCCATTCGAGATTCTTCTCCTCGCTAAATGGGTAACCGATTGGAACAACGAAGCAACCATACGTGTTTAACAAATCGATAAATCCTTGTGGATATCTATTGCTGAGACAGAGGCGTGTGATCCAGTTGGATGCAAAAGATGGACATGTCTTACATCTATAGGCTTCAACATAGTCCATTGATTTGAATCCTGGTTGAGCACGACGAGTGGCAGCTGGTCCATTTTCTTCATCAACTAGATCATCATTACGATATGATGATTTATTGTTCCTCACCCATCTGCCATATCGGTCAACACTGACTTTATCCTCTGCAGACCGTGCGTTGAATAACTTATCAGGAACGCTATCCTCAACAATGTGTAGTTTCACGTACCCCGGTGCGGTAATATCATCTCTAGTAAGTAGATGACATATTCCATCAGGCAGAACTTCACACATATTCTCAAACACTGGGTAACGTTCGTCACATATAAGCACATCAATATCCGAATCTAAACCCTCCGTTGATGAACCTTCAGATGCACTACCAAATATGTACCTTGTCGCATTGTCACCATGTAAATGGCTACTTAATGTGTCCACTATTTCATGCGTTATGCTTGTTTCCATGCTCATCTTTCTCATTTCCTCGCAGACGCCGATATTGTCCATAATCTCGTACAGTCTCAGTGACAACGAACGGATGTAGTCGCTCATTGTTGATCTGAAAAAATAATAATATACAGTGTAATGAAACTGTTATATATTTATTCAAAATACAAAAGATTAGTTATAAAC